>JAAGKR010002309.1:0-94341 GCA_011419295.1 Clarias macrocephalus | reverse complement strand
CCCCCCCCCCCCCCCATTTTTAATATGAAATGCCTTTTAACACTAATACAATTTAAAGCCCTTATCATGCACCTTGCAGCAGAACATATGACAGGGGGGAAGGGGGAGATGAAGTGGATGGTTACCATAGCAGCACATCAGTCTCCAAGCAAGACCTCCAGCACAGAGATTTCTTAATTTCAGCACTCCATCACGTAAACATGACAAACAGGCTCCTTGGGCTGCAGATAACATGAACCATTGCCCTCTTGACTGTCTTCTATAAAAAATTCATTTTTGGGCTTAATGAACATCTGTCTCTTGCGTAATCCTCACGGATCTAACTAATGACTCATTATGCAGCACTGTATTCAGAAGCCGCAGAAATGTTTGAAGGAAAGGCAACACTAAGGACATTAACCTTTACCATTCGATAGGAGTTTATCCTTTAAATTACCTCAGAATACTGAAAACATAATTACGGCACTCAGAAATTTATTATATTACAATAAAGCCAGTCAAAATGACTATGTTTGTCATTAAATATCCTTTGGTGGAGAAAGGAGAGAATAAGCGGAACACAGATTTTTTCTTTTAATAGGAAAGCAATTACTTTAATTAAAGGCCTTATTATGCAGTTATCAGTCACAACCTATTATGTGCGTGCAATTTGTTAGTGCATTTGTGTATTTGGAGTCATCTATATTTCAGGCCATGCTTGTCCTTGTGTAATGTATTATGCTGATTCTATAGGACATTGCACTTGCAGCTATGCATATTTATTCGCTCTTGTGCTTATGAGGCACCGAGGAGTGGCAGGAGTGAAAGCCCAGTTCCTTGAGTTCATCTTTATGTATTTATTCAATGTACTGTACCTGTATAACTTGTAAATACCAGACAGACTTCACATCTAATATTGCATATCAAGGACACTTTTTTTTTTTTTTTTTACATTTGTGTAATATCATGTCAGCAGATGGCACTGCAGTCTCTCATGCGTAATAAAGCATCACAGCATTGCTGAATAGTTTATAAGTGTGTTGTGACTGTGCATGGTCATTTACTCTGCAGTACTCTACTGGATTCAGCCTTGTGTCCATTGTTTTCATTACAAGATGTCTTCGTCTGAGTGTCATCACCTCCACCGCATTTCCAAATGATCACTGCAG
Source organism: Clarias macrocephalus (assembly GCA_011419295.1). Taxonomy (NCBI): domain Eukaryota; kingdom Metazoa; phylum Chordata; class Actinopteri; order Siluriformes; family Clariidae; genus Clarias; species Clarias macrocephalus. Next base: position 93,193 of record JAAGKR010002309.1, on the reverse strand, counting down.
AATGCAAGCAATTGTGATCCAGCTACAAAATTTGTTAATATATCACATTAGTTTAGTGCATTGTGTTATTCCAGATGATTTGCTATGACTTAGAAATACACTATATGGACTAAAGGCTTTAGCCAAATCTGCAATGACACTGGATGCAAATCCATACACTTCAACATGGAGCAATAGTATAATCAGCTTTTCAGCTATATTAGCTTCCACTCTTCTTGGAAGGCTACCCACAAGATTTTGGAGTGTTATTGTGGGTAGTCGTGCCTGATCATTCTGTAGAGCATTTATAAGGTCAGGCACTGATGTTGGACGAGAACTCCTGGCTCGCAATCTCAATTCCAATTCATCCTAAAGGTGCTTGATGGGGTTGAGGTCAGGGCTCTGGGAGGACCAGTCAAGTTCTTCTACACCGAACTTATCAAACATCATTTCTTTATAGTCCTTGCTTTGTGTCCTGAGACACAGTCATGTTGAAATAGAAACTTTTGGCATAAAGTTGGAAGCATAGCATTGTCCAAGATGTCTTGGAAGCATTAAGATTGCCCTTCACTGGGGTAAGGGGTACAAAATGCTTAAGTGGATGATCCAGTGGGTATTCTAGGACTGTAAATACATCAAGGTTATATATCCTAACATTTGTTCCTCTGATTTTTTTTTTAGATGCATTCAGGAAAAGATACTGGTCAAACTGTACCATATAGCCTGATCAGTAATATACTGTATATCTACTCTTCCCATACGCAAGTGGAACTGCGAGGTTACATGGAGCAGAGGTAAAGAAGGTGCAAGACTTGTTGAAGAACGGATGAAGATAAGTATCAGGTGTGTTGTGTGATAAAGTGAGTATCAGCAAGAATGAAAGTAAGTGTGTTCAAGACAGTGGTGAGACCAGCGATGCTCTATGGCTAGAGACAGTGCCACTGGAGAAAAGACAGGAGGCAGAGATGGACATAGCAGAGGTGAAGATGTTGAGATTCTCGTTGGTTAGCGACAAGGATGGATAGGATCAAGAATCATTTCATCCGAGGGACAACTCATGTTAGATGTTTTGGAGATAAAGTCAGAGATGGCCAGACTAAGGTGGCTTGGACATGTTCAGAGGAGAGATTGTGAATACAGTAGATTGGGAGAAGAATGCTGAGGTTGGGACTGCCAGGCAGGAGGTCTAGAGGAAGACCAAAGAGGAGATTTATGGATGCAGTGAGAGAGGACGTAAAGTTACAGTGGTTGGTAAGAGAGCAGAGGATAGGATTAGATGGAGGCAAATAATTCGCTGTGGCGACTGCTGAAAGGAAACAGCCGAAAGACGAAGGCTGCGTTCCATTCCGAAGTCTACGTCAAAGGGTGCTCCCTACTCCCTGCTCAGTTTGCAGGGAATGTCGGTGAAGGGAACTTCCCTCAACAAAACTCCACCATATGGAACACCCTGCAACGTCACCAGCACAGACTGCTTATGTTACCAGTCACTTCCTCTGTGTGTTACCATGGTAACATAAGCACCTCGGATACTAGGCGCTGTTGCCGTGAACACTATTGCACCTCCAGGGTCTGGGTTCAATTCCCGCCTCTGTGTGGATGGAGTATACATGTTCTTCCTGTGCTTGGTAGGTTTTCTCTGGGTACTCTGGTTTCCTCCCACAGTCAAAAGAGCTGCAGATTAGGCTAACTGTCATTCTCAAATTGTCCTGTGATGGATTGGCACCCTGTCCAGGGTGTACCCCACCTTGTGCCCCAAGTCTCCTGGGATAGGCTCCAGGCCCCCCCGCAACCATGAATACAGGATAAAGGGGTAGAGATGATGAGTGAGTGTTTGTTTCACATGGTAACTGCTATGACAGTATAATACCACTCTTACAGGTGCACCTCCCCTATGTTGTTTTAGGAGATTCTTGTCGATAGCACCAAGGTTTCTGGTTTGCTCCTGAGCTCAATTTTTCTGTCTGTGTGGAGTTTTGTATGTTTTTCACATTGTAAATTTCATGAATAAATTCATAAACATCCAGGATATTGGCAGGCATCAGCTGCTTTCAATATGCAGAAGATGCTCAGAACTTTTGGGATAGGTGGAATGTCTTCTTTCTGAATAATGTTAAACTGGTCACAATGCTGGCTGAGTGAGAGTGAGTGAGTGAGTGAGTGAGTGTATGTGTGTGTTTTCCATCCTTGTACTCAGCTTTCTGTGATAGGTTCCAGATTCACTGTGACCCAGACTACAGACTAGGATAAAGCACTTACTGAAGATGAAGGAATACTCCCAGCATGCCAAGAACCGGCATCACAAACTTTGAGACTGTGGGACTGATGTTGGCTGAATTTTTTTATTGCTATTTCTAATAAGCTCAAAAGAACCTGCTTTTTTTTTTTTTGTGTCGCAACTCACACTTGCTAGCCTTTGGATTAAAACATCCTGGACCTCGTTGTTATGCGACAGTAAGAAAAACAGTTTAATACTTTTTGTTCATGATGGATGTATAATCAATGCTCACCCTGAACTGTTGTCCCAGGTGCCGTGAAGCTTGCTGATGTGTCACTTGCTATTGATATAATAGAGGTCACATTCATGGAAGGAGAGGGTTTGCATTGTAAGTTTATTTCGGCTGTTTGTGAGGGAAAAAAAAATCAATGCAGTGGCTCGGGGGGTTTAGAGGTTCAGAGACATTATACATCGCCAGAGTCCCCCCTACGAATTTTTATGGAAAAATTATGGAATTTTCCCCTACAAACTACCCAAGAAAATCTTTTGTCAGTGGCCTTTCCAATAAGAACAAGTACAAGAGGCACGAATTGTTATACAGTACATACTGTAGCTGCTTATTGTCCTTCCTCCTGTATGAGCATCATCCAACAGCAAAAAAATACTCTACAGCAATACCTGGCTTGCAGTATCTCTTATGTAACTCGAATATACAATTCTAGTAAGCATTCACTAAGACAACGTCCCCTCTTAGATCTTACTCATACACGCTTTGAATTCCAACACTCATACCACCATGGGCATCTCTCATTTCTAAAACTGTACATGTTCATGTTCGCAAGCGGCTTTACAGAAATAAAAATTATGGATAAAATTAGAAAAAAGTAAGGAAAAGGTATGAATTATAATTATGTTTATATGTTTACCCCAGGTAGCACGGTGGCGTATTGATTAGCATTGTGGCCTTACACCTCCAGGGTAAGGGTTTGATTCCCACCTCGGGTCCATGTGTGGAGTTTGCATGTTCAGATTAGGTTAATTGACATTCCAAAATGTCCATAGTATGTGTCAGAGGAGAATGGTCACACTGGTTTCATCCGACAGGAAATATGGCTCTTTGATTTAACTCAACTTCCTGGCAGATGAAACCAATCTGATCAATCTCCTCTGACCCTCACACCCACCCCCATTCTGATGTTTGATGCGCTCACACTCTTGATCTGTATCTATGTCATTTTTTGAACCCTGAGGTTAAACGATTAGGTGATTGTATTTCCATCAAAATCCTATTCTTCTTAAAATACGTTTCAGATGAATAAACACCTGAGACTCCTTATAGTGTGTATACATACAGTAAATAAATATCTCCACATAGAAAGCTCCACCATATCAGCGAGTGTGTGTCTCTCTCTCTCTCACTGACTCACTCTTTCTTTCTACTGCTTTTTGAAACGATTATTCTGATCTGCAGGTCTTTGGACTGTAGGAGGAAACCAGAGTACCCGGAGGAAACCCTCCAAACCCTGGGAAAACATGCAAACTCCACACACAGACCCTTCTTCTGAAATAACAGCTCAATTATTTTCTGGCATCTGGCACAAACACTAGCTACACCAGGAGCCTCTTATCTATTACACACAATGATCACATTAGGGAATCTGAGACCTTTTTAGTAAACATCTATACACACTGCATATAAAATCAAAACAATCTTGGCTTTATTAGATTAGATTAGAATAGATAAGATTAAAGTAAAAGACCAGAGTGTCTTTAGCTATACTAATGTCTCTAGGCGTAGTGGTGTTCTGTGTAACTCTTTACATGTTACTGTAATGAATGCTGTTAGAACAGAAAAAAAAACTGTAGATGCATACCCCCAAAAACCCCAGCATTAAATATTTTAAAACAAATAAGAGATAGAAAGCAATAACATCAAAAATCACAGTATACCATTGATTTCATATTTATTGTGCCTGGAACAGAACCATATCTGCTCTTCAACTTCACCATATGTCTCGACAGTGAAGCCATCGCTGCCACTCAACACAATGTTTTGAAAAGCATAGAAACTATCCCAATCGAAGTACCATTTCATTAGACACAGATAATGCACAACAAGGATCATGAAACGGACTAGACTGAAGCAGCGATCCTGACATGACCAACAGATAAAAATATGACCTCCCTCTCCAGGAGGAATTATAAATACAAAAATAATCCATTGATTCTCACAATGCACCACTTTTATATAGATATGCATGTACACACATTCTCTCACACATACACACACATACCATTTATTGTCCCAAAACAATAGGCTTCTCTGAAGCGAGTGTGTAAAGACAGAAAATTGTAACAGCTTACAACATGAGCTTACAGGAAAAAAAAAAAAACCCACAAATGTAAGAATGATCTGTTATTGGCTGCTGTGCAAAAGAAGCCAATTTGACCCATTTGGTGATGTGAGATGGGGTGGACAAATCACTATGCTGAGCTTCCAAAAGAAAATGATTACATCTATAGACTATTCATTTTTATTCACACTACTTTCATTCACAGAAGCCTTCAGCATATTTTCCTTTCTTATCAAGCAAAGAAAACAACTAACTTTCAAATTTGAAATTGGAATTTGAGAACACTCCAACACATCAAACCTGATCGGATAATGCTGAGCTGTTAACTTCATGAAAAAATAATTGGGGGAAAAAAATTAAATCACCATGAACGGAGATCATGTAAATGCTAGGTAAAGTTGCAACGTTAAAAAAAAAAAAAAAAAAAAAAAAACAGCTGTTAAATAGGGAAAGTAAGAGCATTTCCACAATGCAATGAGAACTCATAGGATTCGGACTAAACAGCCTTGTGGTCAGAAGTGAAAATTATTTGGGGGTAGGGAGGGGGCTTTAATTTGTTAGGGAACATAAAGATCCAGAAGTCCAGATTGACCCTATTCCAGAGTGATGGGTAGGCACATAAACGATGCACCATCATGCATAGTGCCTATTGTACAAGCTACTGGAGGCAGTGTCATGATCTGGAGTTGGTTCTGTTCTTCAGGTCTAGACTCAGCAACATTATGTGGCAATAAAATATAGTCAGCTGATGACCTGAACGTACCGAATGCCCTGGTCCTCCCAGATATTTTCTTCCCTGATGGCACAGGCATATTCCAGGACACAGATTGTACAAGATTAGATTACCATTCCTAGCAGTTTTTAGCTTTGGCCAATCAAAACACTGCTCATCACATCCGAGCTTTCACTTGCCTCGTGAGCTAGCTAAGGATTTTTGATTTGTCCACCCCTGGAGTCCCAACTCAGAACAGGAAAGCTTGTGCAAATATTCAGAAAAATGAAAATGCCACATGAGACAATGTGACAATGATTAATGCCATACTTCATTGATAATACATTTAGCCATCCATCATGACGATGTACTGCATTGCAGTAGTTGACTAAAACATAAATCTATATGCAGGTAAATTTTAGAAATGCTAATAAATTGTATTACTTTGTGGAGCTTTCTATTATAATTCTAGAGCGACCCTCTCAAATACCACGGTGCCTATGTGATCGGCAATACCTGGAACCAGTCTGACCTTTATTAATTGCGGATAACATGGCTGACGATTATAATTAGTGGTTATCCGCCTTTCGTGGCATTTACATTTGGACTGCAAGACAATGAAAAAGAGGTCTTTCCACTGATCATTAGCAGGGTCAGCTCACTCAGACGCTAGTGATACCAACCATGTACTTTTGTCGCACCTTTAGTTTTTAAAAGGAAAAAAAATTAAAATAATAATAATAATAATAATAATAATAATGCAGTGGTAAACATCAATATGGCATCATGTCAAAAGAAGCCATTCCACATACACACACAAACACAAAGGAGTCAGTCACAGCATTACCACACATACATTTCTTGTTATTTTTTTTTCCTTCTGATAAACGTATATTTGGTGGCGCTTGTCCGTTTTGCTCATTTCCTAACTCTATACGTTCCACATGATGGAAAAAGTATGACTTGATAAGCAGCACTTGGAATATCTTCAAATGGAGCTACTGCTCATTTAACCTCCAGAGTGACTTCATAAGCTCCATGGTGTAGTCTGTAATTCAGACATTTCTCTTACAGTAAAGTGCACTTAATCAATTGTCTTCTGATGTTTGGCTATTTAAAAAAAAAAAAAAAATCCAACAACAACAAAATTACAGGCTATAACCTTTTGTAGCCAGGGACCCGTTTAACTGTAAAACATATTCCACAGAACCTCATCATAATTAATTTAAGAGTAATAAGAAAAGTCTTTTGGGACTAATTGGAACCATAAAGAGTATTTGTTTTCCTGCACCTTCGTCTGACATAACACATCAGGTCTATCCTGACATTATTTACAAACTCGAGTCCTTAAGAATGGATTAAAACGTACTTAATTCATGTAACCAGTCAAACTTGCTAATGAATACGATTCAACGTATTTCAACAAACAGCTTTTGTAACGGTGGGTAATGATTAAAAAAAAAACAAAAATATAAAAAATTTAATAATCCTAACCTACCTGGCTATGCTTCATTATGAGAACCACTAGGCTGCAGGACTCTAACCACTAACCTTCAACAGACAGTAAAAATGAATTAATAACAAAAACAATTAATTGCCTACAACTAATGTATACACAGAAGAAAATGTGCGCTTTCTTTGATTTGTTCTGAAAATAGAAAAACAAAAAAAGCTGGGTTAACCCAGTCAAATCAAGACTGCATATGGACACACCCGGAAAACTTGTAACGCTTCTCAGCAATGATTCTTTAAAATTAGAAAATGTTCTCATGTGCAAATATCAACTGATTCTTCTCTTAGATTGTCCCGGACACCAATCCTCAAGAAATGGTATCTTAACCAGAAAACTATGGGATGATCCAAGAGATCCATATTCCCCGTAAACATTGCTGCCAGGGGCTCCTCCTCTCCCCTGTAGTTCATTCACTTTAGTGATCTCATCCTTGCTCATTCGAAAAGTTTTTTTTTTTTTTGGGCTACCTGATGCGGCCGTTGCTTTTGACATCACCCAGTTCGGATTTGGGATCTGGAGATGAGGAGCTCCAGCTAGCCTTCTTACACAGCTGTACACTGGGACAGAGAGACCGCCCAGTGGAACACACGTCTCCAGTTACCCAGAAGGTACCCACTAAGCTGTCCACCCAACCCTCCAGAGCATTCCCCAACAGAGAAGCCTTCTTCCGAGACTCTTCCAGGGCAGGCTCCATGGGAGGCAGCTTGAGAACCTGGGAGAGCTGCTGGAAACCATGCTCAAGGTAAACGTTGCCTGCAGGGCCAGCGTGCAGCCAGCTGTGCTCCTCTGAAAGACAAACAACGTAACAAAAGTAGGATAAGTATGTGTCAGATGGAGAAAACACAAACCTTGAAAGACTTTAAAAATAGCCATCAGTATGTGTGATGTGGCCTGGGAAAGACCTTCACATGGACAGGTGGGAAAACTAGAGTTTCCTGACCTAAAATGTTTCTCTTTGGAATGTATCTTAAACACAAAAAGATTTAAAATCTGATTTACTACAAAAATCAAGGGAAAAATCATAAACCACCTGTATTTTACCTACTGAAAAAATGACTGTTATAAACAAAGTAAACTTTAGAAATAAAATGTTTTCATCATCATCATCATCATCATCATCTCATGATCAGCCCATCTCAACATCCGAGGTCAAAGCTTGTCACAGCATTTAAACATGAGCTTTGTTTTCTCTTCATCAGGTTATCTGTTTAAAAGCTGAACTAATTACGCTTCTGTTTCACTGTGGCTGATATCTGTTGAACAAATCATGAGATTCACTGGGTAAGAAAAGCAAGGTTGTAGACATTTCTTAGGTAGATTGGCTGCAATTATGTCTGTGCTTGGTAAACTGGCTCATTTAGTCAACATGATCTTTGTGTTCAAGGGAAAACACAAAAGACATGTCGCAGCATTCCAAACCAGCAGGTGGCGATAAGACCATAAGTGTAAAGCCATGTTGGCGAATCACAAGCCTGACAAAAACTTATCATTGAGCATAGCAAATACAGGCGATTGAAGCCAAAAACATTGTTTATCCTGTCCACATGACAATACAGAAAATAAATTTTTTAAACATATGCAGACTGGGAAGAAGGTGAATTGAGATTGCACGTAGGTCCCCAAAGCGAACTGAAAAAAGAAAACCCGTTCAAAAATAACGTCCCAGCGTACGTGTGGGCAAGGCATTCAAGCAACCATGTCGTGTTTTCTTAAATTAGAGATGTCAAGGAATGCATTAGGCTACAATCACATTACATGCTTCATTGCACAAATCTGACTTTGCGGTCATGTCAGACCGGTTCGCCTTCACGGCAAACAATGTCCATCTTTGTCTTAAATGCAGAAGTTCCTGTCTCCTGAAAGATGCTGCCTGTGCACATGACTGTTATATATTTTATCACACATAATTTTGCATGACAAACAGCAATTAACATTTATTAGACAACCTATCAGAGCAGCATCAAAGCAACGAATAAATGCGATAGAAGTGACGAGAGCCTGCACTGGGTTTGCTTTGGAGGCAGGCAAACAGCTCGTCAGTTACACTTGATCAGGTTAAAATTTTTTTTAAATAAATTTAAAAAAAGGCCAGATGGATAACTTTTGCTGTTTTCACAGCTATATGTTGGCGCTGCTGCAACAAGTGATGTGTGGGTACAGGAGAGGAGCCAGTGTGGAGGAATTCACTACATTTACACCCAAGAGGATTTTGGTTTAAACAGTATTCAGTATTTGCAGCAATCTACTCATTCTGCCATCACCAAAGACGGCACAAACAAATACAAATCATGATGCCCATAATCACTTAAACCTATATTGTCATTTAATCCCTTTGACTGGACTACTTCATGAACCTGAGCTCTCTCACCTTTGCGAAATGGCTCCTTTCCTTTAAAAGCCAGAGGCATGACCAGAAAGCGAGCTTCGGCCACACGCTCCCATAGCTTTAGCACGCGGACTGTCCACACTCCCGGCCTGAGAGGACGCTGCAGCGGCGGCTTGTACTGTGTGAACTCTGCTTCTAAGTCCACGCTGATGTCATAAGACGCCGCTACAACCTGAGCAGGATCAATCCACACTATAGTGGCTGTAAGGTTGGGGCCACGAGCCCATTTCTGTACTGCCACAGGCTCGTCCAAAGGGCCCATCACTCCGCCAAAGTTCCGGAAAATTCTCTCTTTAGGGTCCCAGTCTGTTCCTACCTGTGGAAAGACAAGGAACAAAACAGATTAAAGTTCCCACTTACTATACAAAATCCTTGTATAAAAACTAAAATACTGTATGTGCTTTTACAAGGAAATGTTCGTATGACTACAAAATATCAATAATTCTACAGAATTCAATATAACTGAAATATAGTGTGTTAAAAAATTGCATGATTACTGTATTTATCTTGTTGAGTGACACTTTAAGCAAAAAGCCTTACGTTTTGGCCACTCTTACTAGCTTTGTATTGAACATACTGTGGGGTTTAAAAACTAAATTTTAACACTTTTTTGACCATATTAAATGTCTAATGTTTTTATATAAACTTTTTTTTAATATAAACTTGTGGACTCAAAACCAGTTTGAGTGCACACTGGCTATATTTTTATGGGCAATATTCCTTTAATCCAATTGAAATCAGTCAGATTCAAGAGTCTAACTTAACTGTTAGAACTGTCTTACATGGATGCTGATCTGATAAGTAGGGTTGGGTACCTATATAACCGGTATGTACCGGACCGAAACAGAATGCGAATTTCGGTACCTCATTTCGGTGCCACTTAAATGCCTGAACTGTCGATTAATATATTTATTCTCTGGGACTATGATGACACAGTTGTAATAAGCATTAGATTCATCAACACACATTATCGCTAGTAAAATTTAAATACCACATTCACTGGGTGTCAGAAATGATCGGAAAAATTAATTATTTCCTTAATTAGAAAAATCTTGAGGACTTCGGAAAGCTTTGATAATACAAATCCAAAACATTGTTGCAGTAATGCTACTGTCCATTTTATTTTTGTAGATTAAAGGTTTATTAGATTAGATTAAAAAAATTAAAAGTACAAATCATCAGGAAATGAGACCATCCGAGATGTGCGTGAACGCATCTTGCGTTACACTTGCTCTGACGGCAGCAGGTGGTCTACCTCTATCTTTTTTTTTGGATTTTTTTCCCCGATTTTCTCCCTAATTTAGTCATGTTCAATTCCTCCCCGTCACTAGGGGGCTCCCACATTAAGGCTACTACTGCCACTCAGCCGGGAGGGCCGAAGACTATCACGTGTTTCCTCTGAACCACGTGATGCCAGCCGACCGCATCTTTTGGAACTGCTCGCTCGCGCACCGTTGGAAGCGTCGTAACACACTCGGAGGACAGCGCTATCCGCTCCCTCAGTTGTGCGAGCTCACAGACGCCCCTGACTGGCTGTAGAGCCGTGATGTAGAGCCTATGTACCTCTCATCCCTCCCCTCTGAGAGAGCTCGGCCAATCAGCTCTCTCTAGACCTCCGGCTGCGAGAGGTTATAGCACCACCCGGGATTCAAACTAGCGATCTCCGGATGATAGGGCGAGCGCTTTTACCACTGCACCACTCGGAGGCCCTACCTCTATCTTAACTTGCTAAATGTCTAAAACTAAACGATCGAAAGTGTGGTTACTGAACAGATTATCAAAAGGTATCTCATTCTGATTAAAACATTCATTCTGAGAGGACTGGATCAGGTCAGATTGTTCTGACGGATGTGGTTACATGATGTATATTAATTCCAGTTGGGACATTATTCGGATTATTAGTGGAATAGTAGGGTCCATGTAAACACACCCATTGTTACTGAAGCGAAAAAAAGGACATATCAAATACCAAAAAAATCTGAAATGTATGTAAATATTAATAACTTAATATTAATATCTTAACTTTCACTCAGGTTACTACTGTTAATCCTGTATATTTGATTGATTTAGAAAATGAATGTCAAACAGGACTATTTTCACTAGTGGTCTCAGGCTACTGGAAAGTAAAGTAATGAGATCGGACACACAAATATGACAAAACAAACAAAAAACTTGTTTGTAAACAAAAATAATTAACTTTTAGCGGAAAGACAGGCAATTTTTGTAAGCATATTCCCAAGCCTGAGGCATTAAAATAACAGGTTTGCTTTACCATATTTCTCAAATTCTCATGGAAACCTTCGCATTCAGTAAACAGAATTATGGGATTGCGGTAGATCTGGAGCAGAATCGATTTTAATCCTACCTGGCCATTATAAAATGCAAAAATTGCAGCGTTCTTAACGGGGTAGCCTATTCTCAGCAGCGGCTGCCCACCAAATGCGAGTCTGATATAGTGATGAGATTCTGACAATCAGTCGCAGTAACAATTTAGAGTAATATTTTCAGGGCTATTTAAGTCTGACTGGCCTGTAAAGGGTGCCCATTGATATTTTTGGTCAATTCATGTTCACTGGGAAGGTGAGGATGGATAACCAGAGCCTTGATTAAAACAGCATCACAGTTCAGAAAGCTAAACAAAATAAAACAAACAAAAAAAAAAACAGCAGGTCAAGATGATGTGATTGGCTGTCATCAAGTCTCAAAAGAAGTATGTGTTATCTTGAACCGCTCTGGTTAGGAGTGGTCACCTCATTTTCAGTTGGATTTAATTTGTACAAAAAAAAGCTCTATAATGAGATTAGATTGCATGACTAAGTTATTTTATAGTACATGATTTATTATGAACATACAGTTGCAACAAAGGAAACTAAGAAAAATTGTTATTCTGTCATATGAATCCAGAAAATAAAAGTTGGTTGGAAAAAAAAAATCAGATCAGACTAATAAATAAATAAATAAAATAAAATAAAATAAAATAAAATAAAATAAGATAAGATAAATAGGAAATATTGCAAATCGGTGCATCGCTATACAGAAAAATCTTTAATGTCAGTTAAAGCTGCTCCTTAACATTTTCAAAACACAGGAACGTATACAGACAGAGAAGTTTGACTTGCAAGGTACTGCTGAGTTACATGAAATGCACAAAGATACACCAGAGAGTGGATAGTGCTGCATTTGGAGAAGTACTGTAAGTGCACTAGACTATTAAGGGGAGGAATGTGCTAGAAAAGATTGCATACTCCCATGCAGGTAATAATCAGTGCCTTGCTCTCACCTCAAGGTTCTTTAGCCTCTCAAACTCATTCAGGTTGCTCTCAAGCTGCAGTGTGGCCTGAGGAACAACCCACACCTCCAGCATTTCCATCTTCCTAGAGATGTTCTTCACCTCCTGGCGCACCAGGTATCCCTGGAAACGGTCGTCATAGAAATAGAGATGGACAGATATAGGATAGCCAACAGGCACAAACCTGTGAAAAGAGAGAAGGGAAAAAAAACATATTTAAGGCCGGATCATGTCATTGTTGTTATCTAAAGAAAACTTGTATTAATAATTGAGGCTGGTTTTAAACAGTTGCTCTCACTAAGTCACTGTGTGGGGTGTACAGGCCCACCCTGACACTGCACTGCAACCTTGGCAACATGCAAACTGTTGTTGTGATTGAGTCAGCACTAGCCGCCCATGATGAGTCAGAAAATGCAGTATGTCTTGGTCAGAGTGAGAGGATATCAATATTGCATTCTCTGACTCCTAATGACTCCACAGACTCAACTACAACAAAACACGGCATGAAGATTTTATTAGCAAGTACTTATCTGAAATCTAAATCGGAAACGCTTTCAGCCCTGCAGGCCGCTGAGGTACTGAAATCCAAATAAAACATTTATACGATATGATAATGTCTCGACACATTGGCTAGAGCGGCTGACAATCTGACTACTTGACAACCTGTTCAAATAAGAAGCTTGATATTTTGCAAAAGTATTTTTCTTGGATAAATGCAAAATGAAAGTTTGAAAAAAAAAAAATCCTAAAGCATGTTTGAATCCAGCGCTGGGTTGCAAAAGTTGAGTATGCAAACAAGTTAATCATAAAAATACAGCGTGTTCAAATGCTGAATTTTCTTTCCTTACAGGGAAGCATTATTCTGTGCATTAAAACTTACAAATATGAAGCCTTAAATTCCATTTTATGATTTTTCTGTTAAAATCAAGTCAAATCAATGCATGTGCTGCTATTTGCTTTATCTGATATCAATATTAAACTGAATTCAGTAAACTTAATTATTTAGTTTAAACCAAATATCAAGGCTTCTTAGTTGTGATTTGATTGCATATTTTGACACATTTGTTTTTGAAGGAAACAGGAAGTCAGAATGATGATGTGTTGAAGTGCTGACTTAGACAACAGCTAACTGTTTATAAGATATGCCGCTGTGCCCTATCAAAACCAATCCGATAACACCTTAAAAAGCGAGGCAACTGTCGAGAACTGTAAAGATTAACAGGAGCCTTTTACTTTTTGTGTAAAATATTGTCCAGGAAGACACACTGACACCCAAAACTACAAATGCTAAATATTACTCTAGAGCAAAGCCGCCTCAAATGGGTCCAGAAGTACAGTACTGTTCTAGTCCTAGTTCACACACACACACACACACACACACACACACACACACAAACACACAAACACACAAACACACACAAACACACACAAACACACACAAACACACACAAACACACACAAACACACACAAACACACACAAACACACACACACACACACAAACACACACACAGGAAAAAATATTTTTTAAAACATCATCCACATTAAAAACACACAGTCTGTTGTTGATTTTGTGTTGTTGATGTTTGATTTGTGGACCACAAATTGTATTAATAATAATAATAATAATAATAATAATAATAATAATAATAATAATAATAATAATAAGTTCTATATTTTTGTGTTTAAGGTCTAATGTCATTGGAAAAATCCAAATGCAATACATGCTCTGCCATAAACAAGAACACAAAACTCTTCTACACTCATCTCCTAAATGGAGTGAACAAGCAATGATTATTGTTTATTTACTGACAGCTATTTTCAAAACTGTGTGTGTGTGTGTGTGTGTGTGTGTGTGTGTGTGTGTGTGTGTGTGTGTGTGTGTGTGTGTGTGTATATGTGTGTGTATGTATGTGTGTGTGTGTGGTCAACATTTCTCATGAGTCTGCTTTCTGAAAAATGAACAAATTACATCATTACTGACTCTGCAAAAGTAAACTTTGGATCCTTAAACAGTAAGAGCTCTAAGACATATCGTGCCCATAACACTAAAATTCAGGTACCACAAGCTCGAAACGCCGGTTTTGTTTTCAGGGCACGTTAAAATGGCTCTGGATTCAGTGTCTGAGAGACTCACCTGCAGGACTCGTGTATGGTTTTCTGACTATGGAGGCCAAGTCTGAAGAAGGACGTGTAGGCGGTGAGTGCAACGTCACTGAGAGTGTCCACACCGTCCTCAAGCTCAAACAGGCTTTCCCAGTAGGCCTTGAGTGCCGCTGTTCCTGGTGGGTAGTTCCCATACAGATGGGTATCGAGAATATTAATGGCCTCCTGGTTGACAGTGGATTCAAATTTGCGGGCAAAGAATGTGGGCCTTGTCAGCTGCTGTTGTGGGTAAAGAGGATAGGGTGTGATTTAAATGAAAAAATAAATAAATTAATTAAAAAACACTACTAAATGCTTTCTCAGCTTGATTCACTTCCATCTGGAATTAGAATAAAAAATTATGACTAAAAATATTTTAAGCATTTTTGTCCATGTAAAACTGAATATGTCACTTTAATATTTCAAACAAAGTGGTTCACCATATTTTATTAGATAATGAGCTCCATAGCAGGCTAAAATGCCCTGGTTCCACGGCACAGAGTTTGAGATGTGAAGTGTTTAAACGGTGCATTGCTATGTAAAATGCTTTTCCGCCAGAAAACATTTGTTCCTTGCTACCGTCATCTGTGGCTTACTCATCAGGAACCATGGAACCACAAACTTCCATAATTTCTACTGATCATGTTAAGCTGCTTAGCGACAATGACAATTGTTTAAAGAGCTATAGAAATAAAATACATTAAAATTGCAAAGTCAGTTTTGCAAAATAACCAATAGGCAAGCAGGCTACATCATTATTAAATACTAGTAGTGAACACAGTGACTCCTTTCACCCAAGTACCATGTAAACCGATTGAGAACATAAACAGGGAGCAAAAACAATGCAGACCCATGATTTCCCAGCAGTCTTCTCAGTGGACTTACTTCTTTTGGTAGAAAACTGGTTCAATGATCAGAAACAACTCAAACCACCAAGGCATAGGTCTACCATGCACTGGAAGCTGCCTGAACACCAGTCACTGACTGCAGTGGGAACAGTAAGGAAAAAATTCTGCTCCAGAATCAACACCTTCATTCAACTGTTTCAACACTACACCAACTGTTAAACATGGTGATGGTTGTATAATGCTTTGGGGCTGTTTTGCTGACAGTTCCATAAAGTGGATGGAATGATTCAGCGTAACTTCAAAATGATCAGCCAGATGATTGTTCCAGCAGGACGCTGACCCCAAACACAACAAAGCTGCTTGTGGAACGATAAAGCCGGCTAACATTAAGCTTTTGGAACCTCAAAGCCTTTCAAAATGTGTGAACTGTGCTTAAAAGTTAAATCTGTGCCAGGAAACCAACTATTTTAATTTGAACACTAGCAATTCTGCCAATGAGCAGTGGTCAAATACTCAGGCGGAGTTCTCCCAGAAGCTAGTTGATGAATTAAAATTTTTAATTGACATTAGGTGTGTTGTATGTATAGTTTGATCCTATAGGTATACTTGTGACTGATTTCAGAAAAACAAATAAATCAAAGCTTTACTATAAAATATGTAACGCTCTACACCAGAAAAAGAAAAAATTAATAATAATAATAATAATAATAATAATAATAATAATAATAATAATAACCCAAGACATTTATGTTCATGATGAGTACATGCAACTTCTTATCCCATCAGTACAAATATTTGGCCACTAAATAAATATCCATACTTTTTTGTTCCAGTTTAATGTCATCACACTATATTTTTACTGGGACACTTGGCCTCCTTTGGGCTGCTTGCTGCCAGTAAAACTGTCACATCTTCGATAGTGCATGCTGTGAGAGAGTGATCTCTCACATAGTGATCCAAGATTCAAAGAGTAAAGTAGTGTGACTGAGAGCTTTGCTGGCTGATGTAAAGATAATCGCATCCAGCTTAATGTCAGTTAGGTAAAATTTGCGGGTGAAATTCAAGTCATCACCATGACGCGTTTCTATATATGGAAGAGAGTAAAGTGCACATACATTACATAATTTAAGGGCACTCCTCGACCTGTTCTGTCAGCCCAGCATTGCTAGTGTAGGAACTTCTGCTACATGGTTCACTGGTAAAGCTTAGGGACACTTCAGTCAACAGTCCAGAGCGCAAAAGTGAACATTCCAAAAGCTCTTTTGTACTGTCAGCTGTTCTCAATCATTACATAAGTAGATGAAATCACTACGACTCTCCTAAAAGACTAATACATCTATCCACCGTTGCACTTTGTACTGTTTTTATTGCTCATAAGTGCAATATTAAATATTTAATACTAGTGCACAGTATTGTATATGTCTTAATGCCATATTTTTAAGTGCGGTGGTTTCCTCATTCCACATGCTTGGTATGAACACTGACCTGAATTCGGATGAGATCAGCAGGTTTGAAGTCATTAGGAGAGCATCCGCACCAGTCCACTATATGCTTGTACTGGCACTTGCAGCCCAGCTTGCGATTCCAGTTAGTGACTCGCAGGTTGTTGTCCACTAGCGTATTGCACATGTGGCTGTTCCCTAACACTGTGTGAAAGAAAGACTGGAAAAAAAAAGAGGAAAGTTCGGAAAGGGTTAGTTATGGGTAGTTTTGCTACATTATCTTTCAAATACATTGAAAATTACACCTATAAAAAGTACTGGATTACTTGGAAATTTGTGTTTCCGCATTGCCTACTACAACAAACTACAAAATAACTTTAAACAGGATTTACTTTAATCTACTACTTGCTGTGGCATTTTAAGGTATTTTAAGGCTACACAGATGAACCAAGATACTGGTTTAAAAAAAAACAAAAAAACAAGCAGGAATAATATGTTTGCCTTTCGCAAACAGTCAAATCACTGAAATTAGCAACCGACACACTAAAATGTCACACTGGTACTGTACTTCTCGACTGACCTGTTTTACAGACTGCACTTTTAAAGCAAAACAGTTGTTTGTTCGTTTTATTTTTCTTTAACCTTCAGACCTAAAGAGTCAGAGCTTGCTGATAAGATTTGGCACCTCAGCAGGGAGCAGGGTGTAGGTGTAGAACTGCTTCAGCCCGATCACCAGCATGTCCATGGAGTTGACCACATACTCCACGAATCGACGTGTGAGAGAAAACCAGTCAGAGCCTCCAGACACCTCCAGGCCCTCGGGGATGGTGCGCTCGCCCAGCCGCCACATGTGATTATCACATTCATGGAAGAGTCTGTCCAAGCCCTGTTTCTTAATGAACCTTGTTTAGAGCAGAGAAGATTCGGATTAACAGAGCTATAATTGGAAGAACCATTCCGCTAAAAGGTTTATACTGATTTGGTCTTTTTTTTTATTTTATTGAATCTCCAGTCACTATATCAGGGTGAGTTACCTGAACATGTTTCGCTGTATTGAGAAAAGAACATGCATCATGCTGACTTCAAACTCAATAAACGGTTAAAGACGAGGAGACATTTTCCATCTTCAACAGTACAGGTTTTTTTTGGGCAAGTGGGCACGATAGCCTTAAGATTACTGTTGTTGACTCTCAAGAATTAAACTTATTGTGGTCTTCTGCTGCTGTAACCCTGACTCAGAGTTTGACCTGTTCAGCATCCTGAGATGCTTGGCTGCTTGGATGTAAACAATGCCTAACGTTCTGTCAGTTCAAACCAGCCTGGCCTTTTTCTTCTGACCCCTCCACATCAACAAGGTCTTTCTGTTTACAAAGCTGCCACTCACTGGATGTTTTTGCATAATGCTGCATGTAACTCTAGAGACTTGTGTGCACATGAAAAGCCCAGGAGAACAGCGGTTTCTAAAACACATAACCCAGCCTGTCTGGCATCATCAACAACGATGCCACAGTCAAAGTCACTCTCTTTTTATTTGACATATTCTGTCTAGGTCTGACAAGGTGCTCTTGACCCATATCTGTATGATTTTACGTATTCTACTGCTGCTACATGACTGACTTCCCCAGTTGCACCACAGCATTGAAACAGTACACTATAAGGTAATTTGATTACAGAAACTGCATCAGAGGTTTTGTGGAATCTACACACCATCAGATCCACACAACTACACCAGCATCACATAACCATTCTCTATAATTAAAAATAATAAAATAAAATTAAAAATACTCTCTACAAGGGCAACGTTAACTGCCTCTGAGCTTCATTAACAAATACCTTTAACTGAACATTTCATGAAAGCACTTGTATTTTTGCATTAAAGTTTAATGACTTTCCCTAACAGCTGCCCCTTCTTTCTAGTACATTGGTTCCCCTTTTTTATTTCCCATTTCTCTGTTAAAGGAAAAGGCTTTTTTCATTGGAACTTCCTGACTGCGGTAATGAAGATAATAATAGTGGTACCAATGGTAACAATGACATGTTTGCAACAAAATACTACTTGTTTTCTGTTAATTGCATGTCTTAGTATTACAGAAAGGCAAAATATATGAGGAAAATCATAAACACAAATGACATCTCCTATTGCACAGAGCATATGGGACATAATTAAAAACGTGCAAATAAATACAGTCTATAAAAGCTATTATTGAAAGAAATAAGTTATCGTGTGCCTAGAAATTTAAATGATTTAAATATGAATTTAAACCAATAAATGAACTAAAAACAAATGGCGGGTTGACTGATAATGATATTTACGGGTGGATCTCAATAAATTACTGTATCATCGAAAAAAGTTGATTTCAGAAATTCAATCCAAAACGTGAAACTTGTATATTATATAGATTCATTACACACAGACTGATATATTTCAAGTTATTATTCATTTAAAATATATATATAATTGTTTCTTTATCCAAGGGTTTTCCGAATGGGGCAACAGAGTTGCGTCTGCCCAATCACCAATCAGATCATGAATTTTAATCAAAATCTCAAAATCCACGACTGGTGATCCAATAATGCCATGGCCATGATCTCTGGGACGTAGGCGTGAAATCTTCCTTCCTTATCAATCACAATGACACAAGCTAATTATGAGCCTCTGTGAGCTCATGCATACAGAAGCGGTTGGTTTGCCTTCTCTTTCCCTGATTCGTAGTTATTGTGTGATAGAAGAGAGAGTGGCCTGATGAGTGGAAACTGGCCATGACAAAATTAAGGAAAAAATCAGGGAAGAATGTGCTGGGGATAGCTCCAGAATTCTAGCTCCTACAGTTTTATACAGAAGCTTTTTGCATGTAAATAAAAAAAAAAAGGAAGCAGCTACCTGGCATTCTCTCTGCCATGAGACTTTAAGAAGTTCTTGTCACGGTTCTGTAAGAGAAAAGCCACCAGCTCATCGTTGGTCCTGTTTCAGAGAGATATAGGAAAAGAAAGACATAGATACAATGTAAAATAATCTGACTAGAAGGTGGTAGAGATAAATGTGGCGACGTCGACTAGAAGGAATTATCCTCTGTGAAAAGGATTTGGTGATCATCAATGTCTAAGCAAGCAGTGAGCTATGAAGGCCCTTTTCTTTACTTTTTTTTTTTTTTTTGAACAGCAGACGGCTTTGGGGATTATACCCCGCAACGAAAAGCTTCTGATGTGGCTGAAAAAAAAAAAAATCTGCAAGCTTCGCTGCACTACGGCACAAAGAGTGCTTTCAATATACTAATGTGTCTTATGGCCAGGAACTTCACCTCCTGTGTCTCCTGTTCACAAATATTTCACACCTGTCTACAGAAAACATCCGCTCGCTAAATTCCACAATGAACTCTACACTACTTAGAGGCCTGTTTACAATAAAGCAAGGATATTTGTCTAAATCTCTTAAATTTTTACTAAACCTTATAAACCAATTGCTATTTTAAGAACCAAGGCAGCTCTTTGGAATCTGTAGAACTTCATACCTCTGAATTAAAAAGTATTTTCTCCAAAAAACAAAGTCGGCAGATGTAGAAAATTCCCAATGCGTTGGGTATAAACGGCTCCTTTAGTGTCTTCACATGGCACAAATTCAGTACTCTTCAAAAGTTTGGACACACTTTCCAATTCAGTCTTTTTTTTCAGTGATTTATTTTCTTCATTCTAGAACAATGCTAGAGATTTCAAAACTTTAAAACATGCATAGAATTATGTTACTTGTTATGCACTTGTATACTGGCAGCAACAGCAACAGTCAGCTGTTATTTTAAAGACACGAAAGGTCAGCTGTTCTGGAATAGGTTTTGCAAGACCAGTATTGTCAGGTGCATTTGCAAAACCCATCAAGTACCACGATGAAACTGGCTCTCAGGAAGACTAGGGTTGGGTACCGAAACCCTATATACGCGTGTGCCCTTATAACCCACATAAGTGGTATGTACTAGAACCACATTAAGGTGCAGATTCTGGTGCCTCACTTCAGTGCCATTATTTGTTAAAAATAATTTCCAGACTGAGAAAATGCACGTGACCGTACATCGGAAAGCTCTAATCATACAAATCCAACTAATGTTTGTAGTAATGCGAGTGTTCATGTTGTTTTCACATTAAAAGCAGCACTCGGGAAATAAGAGCATCCGAGTACACGCAGTAAATTACACATGCTCTGACGGCAGCGCTAATCGGCGAAGCTAATCACGTGGAAATTATAGCTAAAGCTAAAAGTTCTAGTTTAGTTAGTGTGGCTGTATTTCACAACAAAGTATTCCGACACTGCAACTAGCAACAAATGTCTTTCAACAATTGCGTGTGAAGGGTCACACTAAATGAAACATTTGAGGACACATGGGGTGAAGTTAAAAGCAGAGGGATGCAGCATGTTTAACAACTTGCAGACATCAGCTGGCAGTGATTGCGTCCCCGACCCCCAGTCACATCAACACTAGCAATGTCAGGAGAGAGTCGATAAGGCAAATATGGTCATATTTCTGCAAAAGAATTGAAGCTGGTTTGTACCAAGTACACCAACTACTTTGCAGTTTACGGTATTAAATTATTGTAGTTGGATTAATGGAAATTAGTTGTATTTTGTATGTACTTATATTTATGTATATTTTACATGTATTGTTAATTTAAAATCTTTTTTTCAATAAAAAGCTGTTTTTTTTATGTTATCCACCATTTTCCCAGTCTTTTTTTTTTTTTATCAGTTCAGGCACAGTTTAGGCACAAGTATTGTTTTACTACCGGTACCAGTATTATAAAACCCAAACAATAAAGCAAGATGAAAACTTATCTGTTGAGGAGAACTTCATTATTATTTTTCTAGAATGTAGAAAATAAATCCAAACTTTTGTCCAAAATTTTGACTGGACGCAAATTTCATTTAACATTCAGGGTAAATAATTTTAACCCAGATATTACATTCAAGATTTTGGCTACTACAAAAATACACACCATAATGAGAGATGGGTTGTATGGCAAAATCGCAAATTTGCAGTGGGATATGACTTTTGATACAGTAAGTTATAGCTGTGCTGTACGCTTTCATAATCCTATTCCTGGTCTTCTGATTTAACAGGTTATATTTGGGGAGCTGCAGCATCAAAAGCTGTTATTGCTGTAGGTGGAATGACAAGTTGGGATATTTGGGAGCTTTGTGGCAGACCCAATTTTCTGCCCGAAAATGTGTTCAAGAAAAAAGGTTTTGTTTTTTAGTGAATTTACAAATTTTAAGTTAAAAGTTTGGGAAGAGATATACTAATGTATCAAATACATAAATATACCAATGCTGGGTAACATGGTTTATTTATATAAAATAAAAAAAATTCTCGTCATCTGGCATCATCTACAAGTACTAGTTGGTTAATGTTACAGGTACACTTCAAACTTTTTCTCTTTTTTTAACCTAAGACCATAGACACCAAAAGGTTGATTTCTGAGCATATACTTAACTGACAGTTTTCAAAAGTGAGGTGGGGAAAAAAAGAAAAAAGAAAAAAAAAAGTGATATGACCTGGTGGGGAAGTCTGTGGCACTGAGGTTGATGAAGAAATCCCATTTCCAGTCGAGCATGGACAGCAGATCCTGCATGCTGCGCAGGTAGGCCTTCAGCAAGCTGGCCCCACCCCAGATAGTGACCATACGCCAGGGGGTAGCCCTGACGTTGGTGTACAGCTGAGCCATCTCCACGACTTCACGATGCAGGTAGTTGGAGCGCTGCAAGAGACACAGAGGTCAGGCATGTTTGCACATTGCGCTCTCCAGACATGCTGACACCTGCATCAACTTCCCTGCTGTTTGAGAACACACATTCCATGCTGTCGCTGATTATTTCTGCTGCTTGAAAATAATCAGCTATCACTTTTATCCTTTCTCAAAAATTCTTTAAGGCTGCGGTGCAAAAAAACAAAACCAAAAAAATAAAAATAAAAAAAAGAATAAATAAATAAAAAAAAAGAGAGCACCTAATTAAACTTAAATATAAATCTACGGACTTTTCACTAGAAAGGCAGGCTTTGCAAATAAATACATAAATAAATAAACACACCTAGCACCCTCCAAGCACCTGCAAACCTGCACAGACCAGGGCGGGAAGCAAACACTCAACCCTGGTGGTGTGAGGCCACAGTGCTAACCACCATACTGTCTTATGGAGATCTAGTTTAAAAAAGAAAAAAGCATCTTGCTGCCAATTCGAGTTTTAAGAAAGTGCATAGATAACCAAGTGTGTATACATTTTGAGCCCCTGTGTGTGTGTGTGTGTGTGTGTGTGTGTGTGTGTGTGTGTGTGTGTGTGTGTGTGTGTGTGTGTGTGTGAAAAAAAGTTTATATCCTACTCATTACATGCATGCAACGTTTTGCATACAGTATGATGTCTAACTAAGGTAACTCTCGATGATGATTGACTTCAGATCTTATAATTTACATGGATTAAATGTATGAGGAGTGTAAAGTCAATCAGAACAAACAAAATAAAATTTTCTTTTAAATGAAGGCTTCAAGGACAGTACGGTGATTAGACTCTTAGCCGTAGTAAAACATTTGAATTGTGCGAACATTTTAAAGAAGGCTGTACATCCGTAAATGACGATACCGGACGAGGTGGCTTGGGACTAACTAATATTTTTACTGACGTAGTAGTGAGTCAATATAATTTCCACTTCAGTTTTTTAGGCTTCGTACCTTGATTGGTCATTTGATGCTCCATTGAACCATGAAATTTTTTTTTAAAAAAGCAGCTGGTAGACAACAGTATATCAAGGGGTAAAAGGAAAGAAAAAGAAAAAAAAGAAAGAAAACCGCAGATGCCTCCCTAGGGTTATGCCAGGAACTCCTACACTTGAAACTACTGCACACGTGTTTCGCTCGGCAAGAAACGCTGAGTTTCTCTGACACTAACTTATCAATCGGAAAATACCCTGAAATCCCCTCATATCCATTCAGGGACATATAAACAGTCACTAAGCTCTAACTCACTATTTTATTACTTCTACAAAAAGGTACGCATCTCAGTGTAGCAACTGAAAATATTGGTTATTTCGACAGCTGCGTGTGACTCCTACCATCTTAAAAGTATAAAATGGAGAACAGAATAGTAGAAGTCACCTTGTCCACGTGGATGTAGTAGAAATGGTCTTTGTGATAAATGGCTTTGAGGAGTCGTTTCAGCTGCCGCACGGCTCGACCGTGAACCATAAGCACAAATGCCACCCTCACTGGGTTCTCCACTTTGGACAGATCATTGTCCAGAACATCAGCCTGCTGGCCGGCATTGGACAGGACTACAGGACATATAACGAAAATTCAAGAGGAGGACATTATTACTGTATTCGATTACGTACTTTGGGAAAAAAAAAAAAAAAAAAAAAAAGCAATTATATTTTTCTCTTCCATTTGGTTTTCAAAGCAGCTACGATTGTTACTGTTATTGGTTATTACAGTACTAAGTACAACTACCGTGCTGTGTGCAGAACTGAGGTAAAGCCTGAGGCATCAGCTCTCCAGCCTGGTGTTTGCACGCGACATTGGCGATCTCCTGCCGGCACTGGCGCGATCCTGCGCGGTGCAGAGCCGACAGAGCGTCCTTCCCAACGATCTCACAGCTGGGAACGAAATCGTTGCTTGGGACCTGGGCTGCACCGTCAACACTCCCGGGTTCTCCCTGAGCGCCTGGCAGGAACTTGCCTCCTTCTTGCCCCTTGGTATCGGTGAAGTTCCGACTGCTGGATGGATCGTACAGCGCGATGACCTCTACAGCTCTGTTGCCATGCACCATTCTGGCTCCTTCGATCCGTCTATCATTCTTTCTTCGCTTTACCCCTTTCCTTACGGCATGGGTGACAACCGTTCTGTCCATGTTATGCTTCTCTCGGCCATGAGAGTAGACGTTCTGCTTACTGTTTTCTAAGATTCTCCTCCCATCCTGGTTGTTGTGATCGGGCAGCTTGGAACGACGCTCTCTACGCTGGAAGTAAAGCGAGAAGAAGGGAAAGAAAAAAAGACGTGAATGAATGCATTTATCTAGAAGCATGAAAGAAACAAGATTAATACAGACAATCGATTCCATCAACTCGAGAGACATTTTGGGACAGAGTGAAATGATTCTAACTGGACAGCCTAAACACACAGCATGCGCCACGTCATTTTTTTTCCCTTTATAATTCTACATTGAAGTGTTTTAAAAAAGGCAACCTTGTTTTTAAACAAAATGGCAGAAAATAAGCTATGTCTAATAAGATGACTGAATAATGGTGAGAAAAGCAAACTCAAAAAGAGGAATCTGCACAGAATGACAAGTAGTCAACAGTCCCTAAACTAACACACACAGCCTTACAAGGTTAGAAGCACCAGCCAGTCATTAAATGAGTTCAAAAGGGAGGGGGAAGGAATAAAAAATAAAAAGAGAGAGAGAGCTTGGTAAACGTGACTGAGATTGTAAACAGAAGATGATAAGATGAGCACGAGCGCTGCCACACTCTAAGCTGCCCAACAGGATCACTGTACATGAGGGACGCAGCCGCGCCTTATCAGCACCCTTTCCAGAAGTTCCAGTAACACCTCCTTGTTAATTCGATCAGTGACACTCTCAGACTCCATCAAGCTGGATTCTGGTACTTTAAGATCACCCGCACAGAAAGAGTAATGCAAGACTGGAATCTATGCAGTGGTACTGAATATGTATACAACGGATCGGTCAGAATAAAGTTAATGGAAATACGAGGGAGAGTCAAAATGACCCACAATCTGGCTGTAGAATTCATTTAAAAAACAAAAACATTATGTTGTTTCGACATAATCTCCTTGCTTTTGTACAAGCTTTTGTATTCCCTCATTAAAAAATGTTTTAGGTTGAGCTGCAAACCACAAATTCACTGCTGCCTTCACTTCTTCATCAGAAGTCAATCTTTGGATCTTTGGGAAGGAGGATGCTTTAACTACAGTGTGGGCAGAAGTTTGCAGATGTGGAATCAAGGATGTCTGCTGTTTACTAAAAGAAACCTTCGCCTTCCTTAGAAGTATGGGTCCAAATTTAACTTGCAGATATCCAGATACACCCTTAGGCCACAATAAAAAAAAAAAACTAATCACTGCACGCTGCTCTTCTATCGTGCAAATCACAAGCGGGGCATCTGTTATTGCTCGCACCACGGCTACAAATGAACTGATGTAACACGTTCACACCTGCACAGCACTGACTGGGGAGACAGTAGCCTTGAGCAGGAAAGTGTTAAGACCGTTCGGCCAACAGAAATTTTATTATACTGATAGTTTTCGTGAAAAAGTTTCACATTGTGAGGAAGTTTTTTCGATGCCGCATTAGTACCGTGTGATTTAAACAAGAACGAGACAGACAGGTTAGTCCAACGATCCTCATTCTTTATCCAGAAAGAGATGATGTGGCCCCAGCCATTCATTCCAAACAAAGCGTAAGCCACACCTCATTCCACCTGTTCAACTACGCTATTGAAAGCCAAGAATGACTCTCAGATGTGGCATCTGCTTGGATTAACTAAAAGCCTGAACCCATACAACAAGCCCTTTCTGGTTAAGGTCTGACACCTGAGGGCTGGAAGGTTTCAGAAATATGTTCACTTCAACTGCGACACCTGCGTCATTCATCACTGCGCTGCGTACAACACTGGCATTTCATGCAATTGTGCTCAATATGCATTACACCAAATATAAATGAACAGGCAAGCAAAAACACTGAATTCTGTAGTTTGTTCTGGCGCTCTCCTTCAGTGTGTTTGATTAATGGATGATCATTACGTAGTTTCAGAGTGGAAGACAAGTAAAGTTCTTGCATTGGTTTCTACTTTTATTTTTTTCCCCTTTAGGATGCTACCATTTTAACACGATACGGAACAGTCTTCTGACTGATAGAATTGTTTAGACCTACTGGTGATGTACACTGCAGTTTCCTAGACTCATGAGATACCCACAAAAATGTCTGGAAACATTGGTGTTGAGTCAGAAAGCTCAGAGAACACAACAGCACGATTGCAGGCCTTTTCTGCCATGTCTTATTCATAGTCTGGCAGTAAACCCAGCCGCACTACCTGAGCTCGAAAACATTAATGTCCTGACGTTCACTGGTTACCTTTATTACCTTACTGAGTTTCAGTTTCTCATTTTTTCAACCAAAACTTTTTTTACTGCACCTTATAAATAAATAAATAAATATATAAATAAATATTTTTTTCTTTAAAGTGCTGTCTATACAGGATTTTCATCTCTTGTAAGAAAAAGGTAATTTTTCCTTATTTTTAGAGCTTAAATTGAATAAGCTGTGAAACATTAACAGAATATTAACAGAAATAAATAAAATAACTAATAAATAGCACCTGTGCTTCTTGGACACTCAGACAAATACAGCACTTAATCACTGCATGCTTTAGTTTGTATAATTATTATTTTTATTAGCATAAGGTAAATATCAACATTTGCTAGTTAGTTAGAATTTAAATTGGCTCCTCTAATAAACTTTTAGAAAACACAAATACTAAATTTTTCGACAGAATCTCATTGCTTTTCGATACACTTTGTCCATCTGTCAACAAGCTTTTGTTTTCCCTCATTAAAAAAATATTTTAGGCTGAGCTGCGAGCCACAAATTCACTTCCGTTTAATCTTAATCAGAAGTGAATCTTTGTACTTGGGTTGTTTTCAGGAAACCGAACAGGTGAAAGTCTGATGGTGCGAGATCAGGACAATAAGGAGGATGCTTTAACACCTGTCGACAGTGTGGGAAGAAGTATGCAGATATGCATGGGCATGCAAAATCACAACACCCTTGGAAGGCAGTCCTCCACGTTTCATCTAAAGTTTAGGTTTCAGCTCTTCAGTAAACATCTCGTTGTAACTTTTTCCTGTAATGTAAATGTTCCAATACCGGCCCTTTAAGAATCCCAGAAAACTATAAGCATCAATTTTCCAGCTGAGGGTTGACTTTTAAACTTTTTCTTGGACGGCAATCGAGGACGTTTCCGTTCCATGCTCTGCCGTTTACTCTCAGGCTCGTAGTTAGTTTGAACTAAAACACCTCCTCCTCTTGCCTCTGACTGGCTGAAATTGAGCGAGCAAGTATTGTGATATTGCAATTTTCAAACATTTTTCGTATGACGATAATTTGCTAATGTCTGGCCTGATTAGTGAATTAATTATGTTTTGTTTTACACTGTGCGAGTGTGACTGCAATACAGCAATCTGGGAACACGTGAATGCAGCATGATCTGAATGTAGGGAAATACATGCGAGTAGGGCTGTAGCTATCGAATATTTTAGTAATAGAGTATTCTACCAAAAATTTTAGCGATTAATCGAATAATCGGATAAAATGCACTTTTGCTTAATTAAACAGCAATGTAAAACATAAGGGAAACAAAGATTAATTGGTTTTCTTTTTAGAAAAATCAACTTTTATTTTTTAAATGCATACAGCATTTGATCAAAAATAAACAGTCATTATTTACAATACAAGGAATAGCTTATACCTCTATCTCACCTATGCGGTTTGACTCGCAGTGAGATGCGGTGTTAGGCACCGTGAGCCGGCGACTGCCCGCCGACGTACAGCAAGATTCTGCAAGGTCCGCCAAAAAATTAAACATGTTTAAACATGTTTTTAAGGCGGCTTAAACATATTTAATTTTTCGTGCAGAAAGATGGAAACATAATCGCAGCGCCAAAACTTCAGGCCACCGCGCGAAACCGCGTAGGTGAGAGAGGGGTATTAAAGTTGACTGAGATTAATTAAGTGCATTACAGCACCATACATTCTTATTTTAAAGCCTTTTCTCGGATGCAAAAAAAAAGAAGGTATTTCAAATGATTTTAAGGATAAAAAAAACCAAGGCACACATTAAAATAAATAATTATACAAAAATACTAAGTTGTGCAACTAAACTTTTAGAACTAAAAGTTTCAAAATCGACATCTTCAGCATAACAAAAGCCTTTACTGACAATTTGTCGTTTTCTCTTGCTGCTTTCTTCTTCTCTTGGCCTCGCTGATAATTTTAATCGCTCCCTTCCATTTTACAGCCCGCAACAGAATGCTCCCTAAGATCAATACACAGCTAACTGGTTGTGTCTCCTTCCGCTTTGTGGGTGACCTATGCGCTTCTTCTTTGTTGGTGTATACTGGCGGCTTGCATCCGGAAACGCGCTGTGTCAAAAGTGTGCCGTCAACAAATAATTGCGCAAAAACATTACGCAAGCTTTTAAAATTAATTAAACCATGCTTCGAGGCTGACAATTTTGTCCCGATCATTTTTTGTAATCGAATTACTCGAGGAATCGTTTCAGCCCTACATGCGGGCGAATTAATGTCTTTCAGAAATGAATAAATCGTGCGGAAATAAACAAACAAAAAAAATACAAGACACTAGTTCTC
Source organism: Clarias macrocephalus (assembly GCA_011419295.1). Taxonomy (NCBI): domain Eukaryota; kingdom Metazoa; phylum Chordata; class Actinopteri; order Siluriformes; family Clariidae; genus Clarias; species Clarias macrocephalus. The sequence continues at coordinate 63,891 of JAAGKR010002309.1, read as the reverse complement.
CAGAAATTTCTCCGATTTGGGCCACGTGCCCTGACGAGCCTGACTAGCATGAACATGCCACAGCGTCAGCCTCGGGTCTTGGAACCTGTGACTCGCGTGATCATGTGATGAACAGTATTACACCCTAACCTTCGGGGAACGTTTTTGAGGGTGTTTGATCAACAATGTCTTACCACAGTTAAGAGCACTGAAATCTCATGTGTAAAAACACTGCTGCTCATCACACGAGCTTATTTTCACTGGCTGTCTCACACACTTCACAGAGTTTATTAGCCCTCCTGATGGCACATCATGTGTGGGAGAAGAACAGTGCCCCTGGCCTGGCAGACAGACTGCCAAAGCAACCCAGAAAAAATATACACACACACACACAAACCAGAACATGAAACTGGCTTTTGAAAAACACCTCGATGAAGAAGCCTTCCCACAAAATGCTTGCTGATGTTGGCCTGCGAGGATGTTGAATGAGAGGGTAGAATAACTCCAGAGTCACAGCCCACCACTTCCTGTCACAAGGCAAAGGCAAGTCTGGACCGCTGGCACGCACGCACGCAGAGGTCAGACGCTTCCTCCTGTTCAGCACGAGTTCCTGTGAGTCTGAATGATAATGCAGCTGAGACATAACTCTTTAATCGGGTTAAAAAGTGTGTGACAAAGGTGCATCAGGTAAGATTACATTAATCATGATTGGAGCTCTATCCTTTAATTAGGAAGAACAACAAATATTTGCACTCCCATGTACACAACGTACAGAAGGTATTTTCTACATCCAAGAACAGTACTGGATTTTTCATTAAAAACTATGAAATAAAAACATGCGGAATTATGTAATTAAGTAACATAAGTGTCAGTTAATATTTTAAGACACAGCTGTTAACTATTCTGAAATAGCTTTTGCAAGAACAGTATTGTCAAGTGCATTTGCAAAACCCAACAAGCACCATGATGAAACTGGCTCTCATGAAGACCATCTCAGGAAGACAAGACCACAACTTCTCTTAGCATCTGCTGCAGAGGAGAAGTTCATTTAGAGTTATCAACCTCGAAAATCACCAATTAACATCCAGGACCTCAGATCAGAGCTGCTATGAAGAGCATAAGTAGTAGACACATCTCATTAACAGCTGTGCCTTCAGTGTTGTTTTACAATATAGAAAGAAAGAAAAATCAGGAATGAACATGGAGTTAGAAGGTTTGTACCAACTTTTGACTGGTTGTGTATGTGCACAATCCAGATTTAATCGCAATTATAACAAGCCGTTATAACAACCCTCTTGTGAGCAGGCAGAACAAGGTTTTCGAGCATGACTGTGATGATCCGTGCTCATTCATCCACAAGAGTGGGTCAGGTACTAATGTCAGGTGAGAAGACCTGGGACACAGTGAGTGCTCAGGTTCAGGGGACTCGAGTTCATGTGTGTGTGTGTGTGTGTGTGTGTGTGTGAGTACTGCTAACTGGAAATCCAACTTCATCAACTTCTTAAATTATATATATATTTTTTCAATTTTAGAAAAGTGTTTACTCTGGTTTTACTACACTATTATTACATTAACTCTAAGGCACCATGGTTTTTGCTTACAGTCAAGCTGTGCTCAAATCTCTGGGCTCAAACACGCATCATTTTTAAGTGCACACACTCAGTTGCAGTGTTTCAGATACTTGTTTGCTCTTTTTATGAACATCTGGAAGATTAAAAGTGGCTTCCATCAAATTACACGTCAGAGTCAAAACATCTCAGTTCATCTGGTTTCCGAGACAAACAGCCATGTTCAAAAGAAAGACGGGGGACATTTGTCTTGAAAACTTTCTGCTGTGTCAGTGATTGTCGCCATGATGTGTGTTTTGTTTTACATTTCTAACTAACCAACCCAGTGGTGACGTGAAATGTTCTAGATAAAAAGCAATAGGAATCACCAACAAACACTGATACGATGTTATCATGATATCTAGGTGCTGATTCAATTTAATGTATATTGCAATTCTCTTAGCATCACGGTTTTATATATGACTTTTTTCAGATTTTGTTACAATTTTAAGACTTTGAACCTTTACCAAAAAATTCAGAAATGTAAAGTTTTCTGCTGTAAAGTCAGAGCTCAAAAGGTTTACACCTTGATTCAAAGCTTCACAACTGAATTGAGCATAAACAACCCATTTTTAAAGCAGTAGTTTTCTTGTTTAAAAACCAACTTTTAACATTTAACTTAAAATGTTATTAAACAAAAAAAGATATATTTTACTGAGCATTACTCACCTCCGTTATGCCATTCGATATAAAAGTTATTTTAAAACAAACTTGGCAAATAATTTCACTCCTACCACACAGGATGAAAATGTGTAAATAGTTCAGAGCGTACTACCTGTTGGATTATAAGGAAACGCTGGTGTAGCGATAAATGAATGGCCGCACAAAATAATAGTAATATATAATCGATTTTGCTTCGAACGCTATTAGGCAGGGTTGCAAATTTCACACATTTTTGATAGTTGAAACACGTACTATTGCGCACTACCGGAACTGCAAATGCGCCCTCTTCTGGTGTACAACTTAACAGATAAACGAGCCACAGAAAAATACTATGAAAAACATTATTGGTTATTTTCCTTTTTTAAAACATTCACGTAAACAAAAGACAAGCAGTTCACACTACACCATAGTTTTCAGTTGCATTTGCACCCACACCCAATTTTACCTGTTTTTCACGTCCTAAATATTTTACAGGTCATTTGTAAAAACGATAAAATGGATGACTACACCTTTAAAACATGTGACCCTGATTTGTTCATGCTTATGCTCTACATATTTGCCTCATGCATCTTCAAGCACATAGGTAATAAGGGTCACCATGGTAATGTGCAGTATTTCAACTCTTCTGTGTTCCCAAGCTGCGAATCAATGGCCTCTTTCATCACCTCGCTATCACGCTGGGTGTATTTGCCCAGCGAGCGGCAGAGTCGTAACCTTCACACTGGTGGGAAAGCCTCGGCAGTGTCTCTTGCACAAGCAGAGAAAATGACAACATATGAAAAACAGCTTCCCCCCTCACGAGCCCGTGGCTTTTGCTCCTGTCAAGAACATTACGTTATGCAGCATCCTACCAGTTTGGTCGAGGACAACAGCTCACAGCTGTCACGCTGTTCCCCCGCAGCTACTTCTCATCGTGGATGACACATCACGTTTTAGTGCACGTTACACGAGGGCTCACACCATGACACTGCTGCATCTCAGAGACCGCAAGTTGCTTAAACAGCAAAAATTCTTCCCATTAGGGAAAGGGCTGTGTTTTGAACCGTGGCTTCTCAACTTATAGTACTGGGCACGTTTCAACAACTTGTGTGTGAGCATGCAGGCAGGACAGGCAGTAGAATTTCCCTCAGGGGGTACAATATGATCAAGCCCTTACCTTGAGTCGTTGCTGCTGTTTGAAGAGAGAAATGTGCGACAAGAGTGTGCACCCATGAGGGCTAATTACGAGAAAAGCTGCTGGAAAAAGTTTAGAGAGGGAATGCAAGCTCCAGGTTTTTCAACAAATAAGTCGGATTTGTGTGCTATTTTGATGTTGTAGCTAAATCTGTTTTTTTTTTTTTTTTTAGATCAAGAGTTGAGTTACATGTTATCTGGAAATATTTAAATGCTTAGAAATCATCATCGCTAATTTTTTTAACATCTCAGCAATATTGCTGCTCTTCTGAAATTAACAACAGGCACAAAACATGCCAAGGGACAGAAAAATATCTTTCCTTTTTAAACCTCATGTTCATGTACATACTTTTGCAACTTCATTCAGCAAATATGTCAATTTTAAAAGATACTCCACTTCTGCTCAATCAGGGATACTAATCATTGTGGTCTGCACTGTACGAGTATGATTGTGTAACGCTAATCTGAGCACCTTTCGGCTCTCTGACAAACATCTGCAACGTCAGCGTAAACCGCATATCTTTCCCAAAACATCTACTTCGACACCTGGCACTTCTTTTGGGCTGAGCCGCAGATCATATCACGCTTCACCGTACAAATGTTTGGCGTCTCGCTTTTAACTACGCATTCCAATGTCATCTCAGCAGATCCGTACCTGTAAATGCAAACCATGATGGTAGGGACACAAGACCAGACTCACTGTAGTTAAATTATAAGACAGATCTTTCAAAAGTCCCTCGACATTTCAAATCCTGACACGTTAGCATACTCTTAACACTCTGTATTCATTAATTCTGCATTTCAGCGCAGTCAGTTTGACTCGGGTACCAAGCGTTGCGAGTCTTCCCATAGTCAATAAACAACTCCGTTCGAAGATAAGCATGGCGTTTATGATACGGATTCCGGGCACGTTTCCGACTGTGCTCAGCTGCAGAACAGACGAAGCTCAAGTGAAGCATTTTCACAGCGCTTGCTGTCTGTAACAGTTTCATGATGAGCTCAATGTGATACTTTCAAAATGAAAATAAAGCGCGTTTTCATATTGGGCACGACTGATTTGTATTGTGCTCAAGAACGATTGCTTCCCTCTTCATTTGCGCTATGCCCAATATTTCAGAAGAAAGACATCAAGAGCAACACTCTCGCATGCCTTCCTACTTTATCAGCTATGGGTATGTAGGTCAGAAAAGTTGGAAGAGATTGGTGCTTAGATTTCTGAGGAGACCGATCGTGGTCTTTGTATCTAAACAGTGATCTACTTGCGTTCTCAGGTATGACTGCTTCCATATCTTGTTCGATCCGTGCCCAAGTATGCTTTATGGTTCCCGAGATCACCTCTTCAAGCAACTCCGGGCACAGTTCCCCTGCATAGAACGATTGCATTCTCACTGATCAAAATAAGTCAGGCGTTGGGGTTAAGTGTTCTTGGAAACGATCCAAGGGCCTTAATGAAGCGCAAAAGTTAACTCTCTCGTACTCTTCTTCTCGTGTTTACTGGCGGCTCACAAACCAAGTAGGAGTATGCTTCATCTTTCCCGAGACAACCTCTTCAAGCAGGCACAGTTCCCCTGCATGGAACGATTGCGTTCTCACTGATCAAAATGAGCCAGACTTTGAGGTTAAGTGTTCTTGGAAACTATCCATGGGTCCTAAAGAAATGCGAAATTTAACTCTATTGTTGGCTCGCAAACCAAGTAGGAGTACGCTGTATCGCTCTTCAAGCAGACTCGGGAGCGGTTCCCCTGCATGGCATGATTGCGTTCTCATTGATCAAAGTAAACCAGACTTTGGGGTCTCAGTGTCCTCAGAAACAATCCCAGGGCTGTACTGAAGCATGAAAGTTAACTCTCAAGTTCTCTTGTGTTTAATGATGGCTCACAAACCAAGAATCTTTTCCGAGACAACCTCTTCAAGCAGACTCGGGCACTGTTCCCGAACATGGAACAATTCTGTTCTCACTATTCAAAATGAGCCAGACTTTGGGGTTAAGTGCTCTCAAAAACAATTCCCAGGATCCAATGTGAAAACACCCTTAAAATACATTTATCTATTACAAACAAATCTGATGATTTCACCCCCCCCCCCCCCAAATCTGTCAGTTTCTGACTCCAGTGTCCCCAACATTTAGAAAAAGAAGGCGGATCATTGGGGACATTGGTGGCTCAATTGTAGGTTTGTTGCTTACCATTCGGAAGGCCCGGATTCAGTTACCACGTAATGCCCAAACTTAATGCACAGCCACTGGTTGCAGTGCCGGTCCCAAGCCCGGATAAAATAATTGAAGGGAGGCGTGAGGAAGGAAGTTCGGTCAGCTGTGGTGACTCCTCGACGGGAGCAGCCGAAAGACAACAGCAACAAGACAGGAAACCTGTCTGTCTGTTTTTTGTCTTAACATTAGGACGATACTCCTGTTTGCTGCTTCTTTTTTTTGTTATATCTACACCGAATGTGCTTTTGCACAAATATGTTTTCCATTCTCCAAGTTTTCACCAGCAGCTTGACTGAATGATTAACATCGATACCGTGAAACCGTGATATCTTTAGACCAGCTTATGACACCGTGGACAATCCGCCCCGTCTCACCACACACACACACACACACACACACACACACAGTGCTGTATATACTGTAGTACCGGTTTATTAAAAACAATTAACGTGTTAGAGCTACAAATAGCGGCCAAAACCTTTAAACACACTATTATACACATAAAATATAATTAGTAAATTGGTCATTATAAATAATTACTATTTTTAAATTCTCTTTATCATGAGCCAAAGCTCACACCCGGGCATTTAAAATCCGCCTCCAGTTGAATAAACAAATGTTTGTGTGTATACAGTTAGCCAGCTAGCATGCCTCCAGCACCGTAGCGCTCGGTGTTAACAAACAGCGTTACTCGGTGTTAGCTTGTGTTACCGGTGATAAAGGAGCTTAATTCTCAGTCTTGTGTGTGTGTGCTAAGTTCAGCTAGCTGGCTAACAGTTCAGTCCAGAGTCTCAGTCTCCCGCTCGCTCGCTCTCATACACACAGAGCAGCGCCGCTTCTGACTGAGCTCCTAATAACATTACCGACATCTCACCTCGGCCTCTCCTTCCTCCAGACTCCGGAGACTCCATACCACCAAACCCTGGATCAGGAGAATCGTTAAAGCAGCGGCGATGGCAAGTTTGTACCGACGGAGCAGCTTCTGTACACGAGTGCTCGCCACCATTTTCCTCCCCGTGGTTTACATTTAGCACTGAATCATCTCGCCAGAGCGACTCGGTACGAACTGAATCGTCAACTGAATCGAGCGCGACTCTGAATCATCTGACTCAGGAGTCGGTCTCTGTGACAGGACGGACACGCAACAACAACACGTCCAAGCAAGAAAATCAGGCTTTAAGTTGATTGTTCTGACAGTGCAGTAATTTAAGCCATGTTGTTCAGCACTACTTTTCACATTACATTTTAAACAGTATTTAACGAATCAGTTATTGAATATATAACCTGTAAATTTAATTTTTTTCTTCTATATCACTTATCCTATGCACAAGGGGGTGGGGGGGGGGCTGGAGCCTATCCCAGGAGTCTTAGGGCACGAGGTGGGATACACCCTGGACTGGGTGGCAATCCATTGCTGGACACACACACACACAGACGCACAAAATGGCCAATTTACAACATTTAACTCACTCATTCACTCATCGTCTATACTGCTTTATCCTGTATTCAGGCCTGGAGCCTATCCCAGGAGGCCTAGGGCACAAGGTGGGGGAAAACCCTGGATTCCATTCCATTGGCAGGGTACTCACACATACACTCATTCACACACTACGGGCAATTTGGGAACGCCAATTAGCCTAATCTGCATGTCTTTGGACTGTGTGAGGAAACAGGAGTGCAAGGAGGAAACCTCCCAAGCATAGGGAGCACATGCAAACGTCAACAGACAGACCCGTAGTGGGAATCGAACCCTCGACCCTGAAGATGTGGCTAACCACTATACCACCGTGCTGAGAACACCAGTTAACCTAATCTGCATGTCCTTGGACTGTGGGAGGAAACTGGACACCTGGAAAAAAACAACCAAGCACCGGGAGAAAACACACACACCCAAACACCTAGGGCAGTTTTACACACCCAGTCCACTCATCTGCACGTTTTTTGATGATGGGTTGTTTACCCAAAACTTTACTCAAACTGTGTACAGTATGTAATCTGATCTCAGGATCATCCTGAGAACTCTTAAGCTATCAAGTAGAAACCCTAATTAAATAGACCCCTGAGATGGCTCTAATCTTGAATTGGCAATAAGTCTAATTGCATGGCGTAAACATTCCAGTGCAGAAGTGATATTTTTTAGAGTCTGTTGGAGCTCTGGGTAAAAAAAATTGCAGGGTGCCTCTCCAACTAGCCTTCAGCACTCTTATCTTATGTGTAATAAAAAAGATTGACAGCCCTTGGGGGCCCCCTACTGGATTGGGGCCCCAAGCAAAAGCCTGATTGCCTGTTGACCACAGTGACAGCAGCAGTGTTATTCTTGAGATAAATCATTATTGATGGACTTTTACTTAGATTTTAAGTAAAAATTAGCTCTTTCATTTTCCATAGTCCATCTGTTGCTCTTTTGGAAATTAAACACTTCGGTTGAAAAAAAAAATTAAAATTAATCAGCATTTTAGCTGAAGCAACATATTTAAACTTTCTCTCATTTCACTTTAAACCAATGAGATTAAAATGCAATCATAATTAACACATTTCGGGTCACAAGACTGTTAAATTGAATACATTTTTTTTTGAGATTATCCTAACCTTTTAGTGTAGCTGTCTAAATGTTTTAAGAATAAACCATGAATGGAAATGACTTGAATTTGAAGTATAAAGTTCTTCAATCATACTTGTATAAATTAATTAAAACCATTAGAAAATAAATCATTGATCTAAAGTAAAAAACAAACAAACAAACAAACAAACAAATAAATAAAACGGTCTTCTTTTAGATTTAGTCATTTTAAGTTTCTCTCATGGCTGCAGTTATTGCAGACTTTATCTGCTCATTGAAACAATGGAAACTAGTTGTTATATAAAAAGTTGTTATAATTAACAATAATACATTTTTTAAATTATTTTTAATTGAATTGTTTTTATCTAAGGCTCAGTAAAATTGAAACAAGCATACGTAATTAACTAAAGGTTTAGTTTGAAAAAAAAAATCACATTTAACAGAATGCAATTGTAATTAAAAAACATTAAAGTAAATAAGTAAAGAAGTAAAATAAAAAGACTAATGAATATCTTCTTTCTGCATCCGTTGAATTCCAAGCTCATCCTCAGCTTCTTATTGATATCTATTGCCCTCTTTCTTCCCCTTTAGTCCTCTAGAGATTTTTTTTTTTGAGGGTACCCCTCTCTCAACTCACTGCACCCCCACTCTATCACTTATTTCCTCCATAGCTTCCTGACCCACACACCTTTTCTTCTTGACCGCTTGAATTAACCAACACTTTCCTCTCTCTACCTCCTTCATCCATGGACCTCCTCTGCCCTCTAGCTTCTAAACCTAGGAAGTTGTCTCATCCTGTTCCTTGGCTGTCAGATATGTCATGCAGCACTCAGAGAGACTTAAGAGATGGCTAAGTGTAGGAAATCGCGATTTGACACTGATCTCCTCTTATACCACTTCCTCTGGTTCAATTTCTCACCTGATGTGACAGTTGCTAAGACCTAATTTTTACAAGAGAAAGCTTCCGCAAACTATCTTTGCATCTTTTTTTTTTCATTTCTTAATCCACCACCTCCTCCCTCGCCATCCAACCTGACTGCTGATGACTTTATTACGTTCTTTAATGAAAAGAATGGAAAAAATTATCTAGTCCTTCATTCTATTATATCGAACTTTCAGCTGCTATATCAAACTTTCAGCTGCATAACACACATGATGTTATATCATTTCTGTTATCTGTTATCACCCAAATGAGGATGGGTTCCCTGTTGAGTCTGGTTCCTCTCAAGGTTTCTTCCTATTGCCATCTCTGGGAGTTTTTCCTTGCCACTGTCGCCGTCACCCTTGGCTTGCTCATCAGGGACAATCTCATTATCTAGACACATTTTTCTTACACATATATACACTTCCAGTAATTTTCTTTTTCATTTTCTTTTTAATTTCTGTGAAGCTGCTTTGAGACAATGACCATTGTTAAAATCGCTCTAGAAATAAAATTGAATTGAATTTAATTTAATTGAATATCCCCATACCTACACTACACAATCAGGATTTAAGTCTTTATTCTTTGGCATTTTTTCCCCTCCTCATTAACATAAAAGATTGTCCTGCATCACATTCCATCCATTTAATTGCTTCAGATCTCAACTTCATCTCTTCATTAACATGATTCTGGTCATGTACCATGAGATAAAGACAGTAAAGGTTATTTCCATCCTGATTAAACTCACTGTGGATACCTTAGACATCATCAGCTTCTGAGTGGACCCACTTCCCTTTTTTCATTCTAAAATCCTTCAACATGGTGTCCACAATCAACTGTCTCTCTATCTTGCATAAAATAACATCCAAGATTCTGATCAATTTGGCTTATAAATGTTACACTCCTGAGAAATTGCTCTTGTGGGCATTACCGAGAAGGCATCATCCTGATCATCATCCTGTTAAATCAGCCAAATTAGCAGCCTTCATTACTCAGGTCCACTTTAATGTGAAAATTAATATTAAGTGGATCCATGTTTGTTACAGTACATGCAAACTCCCTACTGGTGTCCTACAAGGGTCTGTTTTGGGTCCATTTTGTTTTGTATATCAGCTCTCCTGATGCGATGGTTGATGCTGTTCAATTGATACTTTTGAACCCAACTTCTCTTTTCGTCCCTAAAACGCTCATGTTTCTCCACAAAACAATTTGTTGCTCACTCAAACAAATTACACACTATAGCCAATTCAGAATCCCCATTGACCATGGGTACAGCCAGAGAAAGCCCACAAAGCATAGGGAGAATGTACATAGACATATTAAGCTGATGATGTGAACCCTGAATCATAGAAGTGCAACGCACATACCTAATATTTTAATGTATACTTAATAGTCTTAAACTTTTAGTAGATTCTGAAAAAATATATATAGCAGAATAATAAGGATTTACAGAGTACATGGTAAAGCAAACTTCCCATGGTTGTCCAAGCATCAGAATGTCTGGCTCTCTGCATCCAAAGACTAAATATCTACTCCTTACACCACCAGGGTCCAGGTTCGATCCCCGGCCAGGCTTGATTCCTGTCTCTGTGTGCATGGAGTTTGCATGTTCTCCCTGTGCTTGGTGGGTTTCCTCCAGGTACTCTGGTTTCCTCCCACAGTCCAAAGACATGTAGGTTAGGCTAATTGGCGTTCCAAAATTGCCTGTAGTGTGTGAATGAGTGAGTGTATGTGTGTGTCTGTGCCCTGCGATGGAGTGGCACCCTGTCCAGGGTGTACCCTGCCATGTGCCCTAAGTCTCCTGGGATAGGCTCCAGGACCCCCGTGACCCTAAATACAGGATTAAGCGGTATAGATAATGAGTGAGTGAGAAAAGCACTTTGCTGTTTAATAAAAATCAACAGCGTTTTTAGACTGATGGTGCTCTTAGTCCCTAATCTTTAGAACTATCATAAGAACATATTCTTGATAGAAACTTCTGCAAGTCAATCTGTAAAAGAGCGTCTGCCAAATACCATAAATTTAAATATAAATGTTAAATGATGGTTCTAATATATACAAAAGTGCATTAGAACTGTGGGACTTAGAAAATGTATCTTATAGTGTCTGTACACTGGCAGCAGAATAGTACTTGGCAGCAAAACAAAAATTTCACTCAAATCTGTACCAAAATGTTTTTCACACAGATTTCTTTTGGTCACGGTATAGATCACTAAGATACAGAGCCGCTACACTCCCCAAAAATGTAATTTTTTTATCTTGTGTACACAAGTTATTATCTTGTGCATATAAACTATATATCTTGTACGGGATGGTTTATAATCTTGTGCGCACACAGCTCACCTCCTAGACACAGAGCAAATGAACTGTCCAAAAAAATAAATTAAGACCTCCTTGTTGCAAATATACATTGGAAACTAACAAAGAAAGTCTTTATTTAAATGTAACTACGACCTGCCGTTTTTTCTGCCTTCCAGATAAATAACTTGGTGAAGATAATACCTTGTTTCCACAAGATGAAAAATGACAACTTCAACTCATTGCAACTAATTTACTGAACTGATAGACAGCTGAGGAAACAGATACATGATGCTCATTAATATGACATTTAATGTCCTGAGTTTGTTAGAGTTAATGCTTATTGTTAGTGTAGAAATGCATGATGTGTTTTTCCATGCTGGTACATACTGACAGACTTATTTTTTTTAGGTTTATTTTTGTTTTAGGTTCCTTTCTCTTTAGAATTCTGAGAAAGCCCAATAGGTTGTCTCTCACCCACCACTTTTATCACTATCAAGCCAGTTCTTTGGCTAACCACCAAGCCCGTGTTTATGCACAAGATATCTCTAGTATAGCAATTTTTCCCACAAGCATAATAATATTTTCTTTAACAGTTCTCTCTTTCATATCGGACTATCTCAAAATCAGCTCCTTTCACAATCTTATCCGCTATTTTAAAAGCTTATAATTGCAAAATTAGGGTAAACGTTTATGAAGATATACATTGAAGTAAAATATGCAATTTCATAAAACAAACATCTCACCAAGGTGCTAAAATGGTCATATTGTGAAAATATGTTGGTCTTAATAAAGAATAAGCATGTGAGAATTACTGTAGTAGACATATTCAGAGCCTACAATCATAGAGCAGCGACTAAACAGAGCTCATGTTAAAAAAGTACATTTGAAAAAGGGCTACATACAGTATGGCTGGTTTGAAGATTTGAATATGAAGGTTTATATAATATAATGTTTGGCATGAAAAAAAATCCCTTGACTACAGGAATGTGGCTCATACTGTATGTTACTGTGGAGTCTTGATTACAATCCTTGGCTTTTTTCACATTTTGCTTGCTATTAACATCCATCTCAGGTAACTGGAACTTACAGTAAGTGGACAGCCAACATATTACTATCAGACAGCACTGTTTAAGGACACTTCTGCACCCTTAGAGAAAAGGATTGCATATCAGTTCTTTCGATGGTGAAGCATACTTAGCATCTTAGCAGCGGTTCTACTTGTAGCCTCTTCTAGGGAAACTATTGATTAAGGGTTGTACATAGACCTCTTAAGGGTTCTTATAGGTGTCAACCTCAAGCATGGACTTAAAGCTTGCATTGCTAAAACACTGGTGGATGCCTAGTTGTTGTGTTTTATGTAGCCAGACCTGCAACTAAAAAAAAAAATGATGTTAGACTTCATTGTGATTTGGTAACTGAAATGAAACAATATGGTTAAATGAATGTGGACACCTGACCATAATACTCATATGCGGTTGTCAAACAGTCTATTCCAAAGTTGGTCCCTCTAACTGCATCCAGACTTTGAGAACATTTTTCACCAGACTTTTCAGCATGGCTGTGGGAATTTCTGCCAATTCAGCAACAAAAACATTAATGAGGTCAGATGCTGATGATGAGTAAGACAGCTTAACACATAGTCAGCACTTCAATTCATCCCAAAAGCTTTCAGTATAGGGTTGAGGTCGGGGCTCTGGTCAGACACCTTGGGTTCTTTAATTGCAGCTATGGCAGACCATTTTTATGGACCCCGCTTTGTGTAGAGCAGCACTGTCATGTTTAAACAGGTTAGTTTAAATATTAATTTATTCATAAATAATATAACTGAGAGCCCGGTATAACAGAGCAACCAGAGTTGTTCCACATTCATTTACAGCCCAGCAACGTGCAAATGAAAATTCACTAAATCTTGATTCCTTCAAGATTATTGTATACTGAAAATTGTAATAAATAAGAAAAAAATTTGAAATTCTATGGAAATTAGAAATTTCTTATTTTTTATGTCCTTACAATGACTGCATATATAGAGATTCGAACATTGAACGGACCTTATTCAATTTTTAATCCAGTACCCCTGCTCTATAGGATAAGAGATATAGAAGAGGGATGAATATAAAATGTTTTAACATCTTTAAAACACACACACACAAAAAAAAAACTGTAAACACCTCCATACCGTAGATATGCCCTGCTCCATGCTTCGAGTCTGCGTTATGGGTGATTGAACAGAGAATGCTATGTTTAAAAAAAAATTTTTTAAAAAAAGCTTCTCATGGCTTCTAAGCTGTCTGTTCAAAAGATCACAAAAGTGTTGATGTGCAGGCCTGAGTAGAATTTGTGTACAAGACCCATGTTTTATAGGATAAACTGAAACTATTCCGCGTTCTAGATGATTGGTGATGCTATAGAGCCACCCAAGGGCACAAACACAGAGAAGTGTGATGTCTTTTGGCATTCACAGGCTGTTCATGCTATGGAGAAAACCCTGGTGACTTGGGTGATGCTGTCCCACACCAGTGAACACTATTGAAGTGTTTTATTAAGTTTATATACCACTAGCTGAAGTACCCTTTGTTAACAGGAATAGAGTTTGTAGAAATAATTAAACGGTTAAAGCTAAAAATAAACTGATCGTCTTAAATTTAATTAGTGATATCATTACTTCAGGTTGAAGCCCATGTGCATGTCTGCCTGCAACAAAGATGAACCCCATCATTTTTTAAAACTGTAATTTCACAAAACTTTGTTTGGTGTGACAACATTATATGATATTGGTTTCCACTGGATTGTTGGCTAAATATTAGGAAATTGTACAGAAATTACATAGTTCATGGTCAGATTTTGAATCGACTGTCATTTCATCCTATTACACTCACTGGGAGAAGGAAAAGTTCATGTTTACACTAAATTGTACTTCTTTCGTCATCAGCCAAATACACTCCCTGTTCCTTATCAAAAAGTAGATCATAGGATAAACATCAAGTTTTGTCTAAAAACAACTTAAAATTCACTTATACCACTTCAGCGTTGTTATTGCAGTGGTGAAAATATGAACTAAAAATATTCAGTTTAGCTTCTAATTAATATCTATTGGTATCTAGTGGTATTAAATCCACCGCATGACGGATGGTAACGGTGCAGGTTAAACTTCAGTCAGAGATATCTAAAATACAGTAGTACAAAGTATTGATTAAATTCAGTCCAGCGGTCGTTTTAAGACGCGACCACGGTTTGACGCATGCGCAGAAATTTGTCAAACCTTGCGGTTTATAATTACGGCTCATAACTTCACCTCTACTTAACATTTTACTTTTTAATTTTTATAGTGCACGTCAATTTTTTTTGGGGGGAGGGTGGGGGTGGGTGAAGTATTCTAAGCCACGACGAGTCGCGCTGTCCTGCCTGAGTATTGAAGATCAACAGCGTACTCTGTGTATACGTACACTGTAAACATTCGCGTTGATTGACTGTGCTGAAGTGACACTATAGCCACGCCCACCTCGATCGCCTCCGTTGAGTGACGCGTATGATCACGCCCACCTCGAGGGAAAAGCGCTGAATGAGTAAAAAAAAAAAAACCCGCTGAATGCTGTGACGTAATCTGCCTGGACAGAAATACGGACAGATTTTTTTTTCTGAGACTTGTTGAGGGTCCAATATATGAAACGTACAGTATCATGGAAATAAAAAAAAAGCTTTTTATTTTAAAATAGATTATTAAATCCAGCACATATATTAACTGTTCATAACATCGCTTTTACTCAACATTTTGATTGTACTTAAGGTGCAGGTTAAAGGTCAGGGAGATATCTATGTATTGCAAAAGTTTCAGTTTTGTGTGACAAAATCTGGCGCATAACGGCTCATACAGTAACCACTTCTTTTAAACATATTGAATTCATTTATGACACTGATTAAATTTCAGGAAGCTAAGTACTGACAAAGTTCCAGGAAATTCTGTCCGGTCAGTTTTGCATGATGTTGTGACAAAATCCGGCTGGACAGACAGCCTTTTTTCTTTCTTTCTGTGACTGGTGTCTGGTCCTCTGATTTATGAAACGTAAAGATAGAATTGAAAGAGCGAGTTCTGACCAACGTACAGACTTTTAAAAACTACAAAACTTTTCTTTTATTTGTATAAATATCTGAGCAGAGACGAGATGAGTTGTAGTAGTGAGTTTTACATATAGCAGGCAGGAAGCTCTGAGCAGCTGTGTTTTGTTCTCACGAGCTTTTGGTGTTCTGACGCACGAGGACGCGCGTCAGTTGTAAATCATCTTGTAAATCACCTTACACTGAGGAAAACTTCCTTACAGGCCAGCTCGTGAAAAAACAACAACACAAAAGCTTGTGATTAGGTCGAAGGTGAACACACCACACACACTTTTCTTCCCAAGCTGTAGTACACTGACGCCGCGCTTTAATTTGTTGCCAACAGGCGGCCCGGTTTAAAAAGCGCGAGCTTCCCTCCACGTCTCCAGGGCAACCGTTAAACGCTCGTGGAATTTACCAGGGCTTCGGCAGGAGCACGCACACAGGATCGCAGGTCCTGCTCGAGATTTGTCCCGAGAGAGGATCTACAAAAAAAAAAAAAAAACTTCACTCTTCGTTAAACGCTTTCCTGCTTCCGTTGGAAGCACCGAGTCGTGACCGGACGCGCACAGGATCAGCGCGCGAAGATACATAGATGGGCGCGAGAGCTTGCAATGATGCAGCTTAATAATCGGAGTTACAACAGCTCAGAGATGTTCACCACAGTTTCTTTAAACGTCTCCTCTATCTCCTCGACCACTACCCCGACGGTTTCCCCTGCGGATCAGCTCACAGCCATGATGATCACATGTAAGTCAGAGTTATGAGGGATATGATCCTTTAATGCATTGAGTCCTATAGCATATGCCTTTGTTGCATGTCTGATTGGGTGAAATGGTGCATTGGGTGACGTCTTTGATTGTAATTAATCAATGCATATCAAAGTGCATTTGTTTTGTCACTGGTTCTGGGGTTCTCTAACTGAGGTCCTGGGACACCCAGGAATCACTGAAGAACAAGCAGTTAGTGATTGTGGTTGCTGCTGCAGTGGGAAACACACACAGAAAATAATAATAATGTCCCACCATTATAAAAACTTGTTATATATAATTTTTTTTTTGCATTGACATTTGATACAGGTCGAAATTAACAGAGTGAATCTAATATCTCAATATCTCAAAAAAAAAAGCTTACAAATAATGTCAATATGAACTTTATGTTCTGTGAGAAGTTCAGAAAAGAAAAAGATTAAAATAAACTTTTATTTAAATAAAGTTTTTTGCCTTACTCTTTACCTTGAGCATAAACATTGACCTGATATTCAAATACTTTACATTTACGAATATGACAACCTCTTTTCTATAGAGTACATGTTTTCCATATACAGTACATTGTTCCCTCCTTTCTATCTCGGGGAGTTTTTCCTTGCCTCCATCACCCTGTGCTTGCTCATCAGCAACATTCTGATCATTTTTGATTTATACATATTTTCTCACACATTTCTAATTATTTTATATTTTATATATTTTTATACATATTAAAAAGTAAATATGGTCTATCGTACCTTTAAAACATGCGTGTGAAGAACTACTGATTTAAACTTAAAAAATCTAGATCAAAGGTACACACCTAAAGGTATGAAGGATGTGTCCTTAATAGCACCATCTAAATAAAAAGAAATGATACAGGTTGGTAACATGTACCCTAATAACAATAGCTAAGAAGCAAAAGCAGAATGTTGTAGATTGCATGGTTACACAATCATAAGAATACATTGCTGTCCAATTCTAATTCACTCTAATTTACAGGTGAATTTCTAGGTATTCTGTAACTTCTAGGTATTCTGTGACATCAGACTGTACCATTAGCTACTGTGAGATTTAGCTTTACCATGAAACGTCATTCACCTTATGGAAGCTCGAAGCATGTTCAGGCTAATAGCTAGTTAAACTAACAGTACAAAATATTTTCAGGGGAAAAAGAGGTACAAAGGATGTAACCCAAAAAAAAGTACAGTTTGTCACCTCTATTTCTGGGAATGTGCAACGTTAAATCCTTTCAGTTTTCATCTGATCAGTAAAGCGGTTGATGAATGGCGGTTAACATGACCATCAACAGCACTTTTAACACTGATTAATGAGACTCCTTTCTTTTCTCTCCTCAGTCTCTTCTCTGGTGGTTTTTGTGCTGATTGTTCTGCTGGGATCTCTCATCTATCGTAAGGACCCTTTCTGCTGTAAATCCCAGGCTTATCGTGACTCACATGCTGACTTGGTAAGACTCACTCATTATGCTCTCACTCCTGAAACCATAGTTTAAATAATAATAATAATAATAATAATAATAATAATCAGCCCCACTGTGTGCATTTTGAAACAAACAAACAAACAAACACATTAAATAAACAAATAAATAAATATTGTATTGTATTGTAAAGGGAGCTTCTGAGATAAATTTCTCAGAAGCTCCCCTTGCTGGTCTGCTTCATGAAATTTCTGTTTTTGTTCAGTTTAGAGATACAGTATCTCTCGTTCCTGGAGACATCCCCTGCTGTAACCTAGCGTTATGAGGAACTGTTCCAAATGTAGGAGTTCTGTGTCAGGAATGTCAGAAATGTTTCATCAAATACTGGCCTTGTTATTCTAAGCATTCTTAATATTATTTGCAATGTATTCTTTTTTTATTAAATAAGTATTATTAATATGATTCATCAATCAGAAAATCATATTTTGCCATATGTTCATATGGCATATTTAATTCCCATAAACATATATTCTATGTATAATGCAATTCAGGTTTTTCCTTTCTGCTAACAGAAAGTTTTCACGTGCATAATTTATTCTAATTTTTATTTGCAACTCAAATCGTGATTCATTTATTTCAATGTTTAAATAAATGTTTAATAAACAGGTAATATCCTGCATAATTGATTGATTGGTTTTGAATCCGCCATATTAATGCAGAAGCAAATTTGTGTGGTGCACTCACACGTTCACTAAAAAGATTTCAGATCCGAACTATACGTTTTCTAATGCTGACCTTTGAACGAATGCTGCTCCAGTGTAGGTCCTGAAGTACTGAAAATTCAGTACTTGTAGGTGGAACTCAGTCCTGCTGTCTATTTGTATGCTATTTGTTTTCCATGGGGTGCTTGAAAATGTGATTGTGAGCTACTGGGCAGAAAAAAAGAATCATTTTTTACTTTTTTTTTCCGTACGCAGGAGGTTTGAGAGTAGACTTACACTGCTGGCAATAACATTTGCATCATGTTTCAGAGGCTGTGGAATAGGTATGGTAATGTTCATTTTAAAAGTGTGCCATCCCGTGCCACTCCATCTCTGGTGCAAGAGAAAGTGATACGTGTCATGAGATATCTCTACAAATACACGTTCCACTAAATAGGACAGAATGGCTTGATTGTTCCTAAAAGCCTATTGACTCACAGTGTACTGTATCTTGGCAAACTTTACACAGTAATTGGATACGTGAGCTTGTGGAGGAGGGAATCTCCCTGTTCACTGCTGGTGGGAGCCGAGCTCCGCTCTCTGATAGATCAGCTGACCTCTCGCCCTGTTTGCCTTCACACATGCGCTGGCGGAGGAGGGCTTCCTGACCTCAGAGCATTGTGGGTAGAGTAGGAACGTCCATACAGCTCATGACTGTTTTTTAATGAATAATGGCAAATGACTGGTTATTATTATGTAGGAAAGTGTTCAGTCTTTTTCTCTGGCTGTGTCAGTCTATTATTAGGTAGAATTGTTCACTCATCCTTCCCTTCTCCCTTTCTTTGTTCTGTGTTCGTACATCATTGCGTATAAAAGTACTCCATCTTTCTTTCTTTCTTTCTGTCAGTCTACTAGGTAGCAAGGTGTTGTTATCCTTTCTTCTTTCCTTCCTGTTTTTCTGTGTTCATCATTATGTATAAAAGTGCTTCATCAGTCATTCAATCATCTTTCTTTTTTTCTTTCTATCATTAGCTAGACAAGTGTTCAATTACCTTTTTTCATTTTTGCCCTTCCTTCCTTCCATCCTTCCTTTTAACTTTATCATTATGTATAAAATACTCAACTTTTCTTTCTCTCTCTCTTTCTTTCTCTGTCTGTTTACAATTAGATCGACAATCTTGAATCAGGCTTCCTTTATCTCCTTCGACTTTCTTCTTCCTTTCTTTATTCCTTCCTTTTTCATCATTATGCATAAACCTACTTTACTAAATTTGCTTCTTTCTTCCTTTTTTTCTGTGTAAATCTATAATAAGGTAGAAATGTGTTCAGTCGTCCTTCATTCCTTATTTCCTTCCTTCTAATGTGACAAGTGTTTCATTTTGGCTGTTCTTTCAATTCTTAAGATGGAACAAGAATTCAGGATCTTCACTATATTGGGTCTTCCTCTCACAGTTTTATTTTGTTCACAGAGTGTGAGTGTTCTTAGATGAAGCCTGGTCACACACTGATGGTTTTTACCTGTGCCATTGCTGGACAGGACATGTGCCCCGTCTTGCAGCCCACACCTTATACACTATAACAGTTTACTTTTCCTGTTTAGTGCAAATCTTAAGAAGGTCCAAGAGGCACTTAGAGCTTATCTTAATGGAACAGAGACAGGCTTTTCCCAATCTTACTCTAAACCAGAGGAAACCCTTGGCCACTTCCTTCTTTGTTTGGCTCTGGAATGAGCATCCAGATGCTGTTACATGTCAGGAAGAAGCAGAGGTTACCTTTGTAAACGATTTGTCACTATATTATTACACGAATAGGAAATCACTACTTAGACCTAACAAGACAGCCACATGACAACTGAAGATTCGTACCATGCATTAATTTCACAAACCAACTGGTTCATTATAGGCAAGTCTATTCTATTTAAGATTCTTTACATACTTAAAACCATACTACGAATGCTATCTGGACCTTCCTGTGGGTGAGGGGAAGGATTGTGGAGACAAAAGCTCGATTTTGGTTCGAGCCCTGAAAAAAAGGCACCGTTGATATTGTCCCCCGACTTCGGGCTTGATTTTACACGCTTGAGCTTTTTCTCTCTCCCTGAATCAGAGCGCTGAACAAAACAGCCAAGACTCTTAAAAGTGTGAATCAATGAGGGAAAGTAACCCCTGACCCCGCTTTTCCCAAAATGTGTCTCTCTTAGTTCTGGTTGGGGGAGCAGTGGGAAAGGTCAAAGCACGTCATAGTGAGTGACGTCACTGTCGAAGTCAGAGTTGTGATGCAGCTCATTACGTGTTTTAAGAGACTGTAGAGCAGCCACAGTTGTCGTAGGAGCGCCAGAGCTCACGTCACACCAGAATCTCTACCTTAGACAACCTCACGGAAAAATGACTGCTGCTTGAGTGACATGCGGAGCTATAAAACCGAACGCGCTCGTTAAGTGGTACCTGCTGGAGAAACAAGCGAGGAACATTGCAAAGCCTTTAAAAGGCTAGTCTTCAGGGTTGGTTACTAAGGGTCCTGGATGACACAGTGTGACGCTGCTTTGTCTCTGGAAACAAAGGCTCCCATTTAGATGTGGGGTAATCACCTAATGTCCGGCTGAGACAGAAGAATCCCCCAGCATCATCGAGAGGTGGCCGGCCCTAATCACATTTGGCATGGGGGCGGGTGGTGGCGAGGAAGTCGCTTGGTGGTCCAGTCAATGGCCCTATAATTTACGGATGACCAAAGGTCCCTAATGGGGTCTTGGCTTAACTTGGTAGACGTCAGAACGGGACAGGGCACAGTGGCAACACGAAGATGATGACATGAATTTATAGCCATGTTGTGTCATTCACATACGAGATGAGTATAGTACAATCTTAAATACTGCCTTATATACTAAAGTATATGTTTTTTGCTTAATTTAATAAATAATTATTTGGTTGTACGACAAGATTGCCTGAAGTCTTGCCTGTGTTTGAGTTGTGAAAATGTCTTCTTTCAGGAGTCGTCTTCTCAACACTACAGCAGCAGGCAGACTTTGGTCGGTCCACCTTTCATTGATTCTACCCAAAACATTGAAAGCCTTGATAACATCGACCCGCAGGTAATTAAACAAACAAACAAACAAACAGGTAATTAAACAAACAAACAAACAAAAACATCTTATCCAGTGATACATTCTTTAATTACTCTATTGTTAGAATCTTTTGCATTTATTATAACTCTGTTGCAATTAGAAATCTTTCCATGTCTCAGTCAGAGCAGCTGTTTTACGTGGGCTTGCCCAGCACATACTGCCTCCCACCTATGGACACGTCCATGCCTCATCTGCCCTCCTATGAGAGCGTGCGTAAGAAGGACAGACAGCGGCAGATTCATCTGATGATTGCAGACCGCTTTGGTCTGAATGGGCCCATGGAAGCAGAGGTGAGACCTTTTCACCAAACGTGTTTATGAAAGCGCAGTTCACCTCTGAGGTGAATTATAATAATCGAATCAGTAGAGTTTGTGTCCCCATGTCGACCTGGAGTTATTGCTCCAGTCTACTCTATAATTGGACTAAATGATAATGGATTTCGTTGTAGCGATTATCCTCAATTTTGTCTGTGCTGTTATGAGCATGTCACAGTGACGCAGATGCAAACAGCTGCTCACCTGCTCTGTTGCTATGGTATTCCTTTTTTTTTTTTTTTTTTGGTAGTCTTTGATGTCAGGATTGTAGAGAGCTCTATGACTGGGGAGTTTCACATAAGTGCATGAACTAATGGAAGGAAAAAAGGCCTGTCAAACACAATGAATGCTGAAAAGTAAACAGCAGAAGAGAATGTGGTTTATTGTCCTTTTTTATACTCCTCCGTGTGACCCTGTCAATAGGTGGACTAAGCCGCCCCCTCATTTCGTCACTCACGGAATGCTTCCATCATTCACCAGGGTATTAACTATATTGCTATACTCTAAGGCAGAAAACAAGGCAGGAGTCCTACCTTTAATTGAAAAAATACATATATAATAGAATGACTTAACAGAAAGGGGATAAAAATCTCAGCTTTAAGTCCAGCCAGAAGCTGAACAGTGACCTGAAATCTCTATGCAAATGTACTATGTAAATATTGCAGAAAGATTTAACATGACATGTGGTCTTGTTTGTTAGTTTTATTGAAGATTTGAAGGTATAGCATTTCACTAACAGACATACAGTAGGTGGGACAAAATTCAAAAACCTGTCTGACACTGACTAATATAAGTGTTCAGCCAAAAAGAATCCATCACATAATTCAATAGCTTGTAGATTCACCGTCGTGCAGCAATCAATCAAAGTTGAATGAATCATTTCCTGCATGACTCGATCAGTCGCTCACATCGTTGTGGAGAAATTACGCCACATACAATACATCTTGGCACATTGCTTCAAGTCATTGAGGTTTTTAAGGTCCCTTCACAGCAATTCAGTTGGGTTGAGATCTGAACTTTGACGAGGCCATTCCAAAACCTTGATGTTTTATTTTTATTTTTCAAACAATTCCACTTTGATCGTTAGAACAAAGACCGTTGTTCCAGAAGCCTTGTGCTTTGTTCAGATGCAGTTTTGTGAACCTCAGTCGTGCTTCCATGTTCTCTTTAGACAGAAGAGGCTTTCTCATGGCAACCCTTCCAAACAATCCATACTTGTTCAATCTTCACCTAATTGTGCTGTTAACATTTAACATTCTCAGCGAGACCTGTAAGGTCTGAGATGTAGCTCTTTGTTTGTTTGTTTTTTTTCTCTGAGCACTGCATGGTCTGACCATGGAGTGAATGTGATGTAATGTCCAAAATTGGCAACTGTTTTGAATGCTTTCCACTTGTAATTAATCTTTCTCACTGTAGAATGTAGAACTCCAATTTTTTTCCATATTCATGTGCAGCATCAATTGCTTTTCTAAAACCATTGTTTATGTCTTTGGCTTTTGGCATTGTGTTAACCCACACCTGAATGCTCTAAACCAGCAAACTGCCAAAACTTCTGCTTTTATAGAGATTTGCATACCTGCAAATGATCAATTAATCTAGGGCTGATGATTTGCAGCACCTGGCTGCAACTTACCCTCTTAAATTTTCTAAGGGAGTACTTAGAAAGGGGGAACTGACATGTTTTATATATACACAGTATAGACCAAAAGTTTGGACACACCTTCTCATTCAAAGAGGTTGAATTTGTATTATGGCAAGAAAAAAGCAGCTAAGTGAAGAAAAAAACGAGTGGCCATCATTAGGTCAGTCAGTCCGAAAAATTGTGAAAACTTTGAAAGTGTCCCCAAGTATAGTCACAAAAACCATCAAGCGCTACAAAGAAACTGGCTCACATGCGGACCGCCCCAGGAAAGGAAGACCAAGAGTCACCTCTGCTGCGGAGGATAAGTTCATCCGAGTCACCAGCCTCAGAAATCGCAGGTTAACAGCAGCTCAGATCAGAGAGCAGGTCAATGACCTGTTCTAGCAGCAGACACGTCTCTAGAACAACTGTTAAGAGGAGACTGTGTGAATCAGGCCTTCATGGTAGAATATCTGCTAGGAAACCACTGCTAAGGACAGGCAACAAGCAGAAGAGACGCGTTTGGGCTAAAGAACACAATAAGGAACACAATAAAGAAAAGTCTTTGAATGAGAAGGTGTGTCCAAACTTTTGGTCTGTACTGTATATAGATAGATAGATAGATAGATAGATAGATAGATAGATAGATAGATAGATAGATAACATTCAGCATCACTAGTTCATTCTTTAAGGACATTCCAGTCATACAATTCATATTTATAAAAATTTAAGTCTTGCCATGTTTGTGTTTCACAGAATCCGCCCACATATGAGGAGAGTGTTCGCCAATCTCTTCAGTCACTTCAGGCCCCGGACGCCCCATTCGACCCCATCCCACCACCACTGATGCCACAAGCTGTTCTCTCTGAGCCTACGAATGACTTGCCTCCATATGAGGAACTACCTCAGACTCCTGCCTCACCAGACAGTAATAATGATCCTGATCCAGAGGAAGCTGATTAATGAAGGAGACGTATATTGCTTTAGTCTTTCCAATGACAATAGACAGTAGGAAAATTATCGTTGTCTTCAAACTAATATCACATGGATTATGGGAATATTGATGAAGCTGGTGCTGATCAAAGACCAAAGATGTGAAGAAACACAGTAACACCAACGCAGAACCATAAGGAAATGCTTTCAGTATTCAGGCGAAACCATTGAAGCACACAAAATGTGTACATGTGTTTGAAGAACACTCTACAAACTGAAGCTTTTTTTTTTTTTTTTACAACAAGGCTGCAGATACAGGTGGACACATATGGACAACCATAATTCAGCTTTAATAAATGTGACTAACTTTCTCAGGTAATTTCTAGACGACAGTCTATTAGAGAGATATTGTTTCATTTTCATCAATTTCATACATTCGGACAGCATCTGTACAGTGACACACTTTTTAAAAATATTTTTGCCTTTGCACATGATCACGATAGATTTGGAATGAAGCAATCAAGATGCAATAAAAGTATAGACCTCAAACTTTAACTGAAAATATTTAACAAAAATATTTCATTAACTGTTTAGGAGTTAGAAATTTTTCAATTAACAGGCTCATAATTAATTGGACAACTGACTGATAACCAGGCGTGATCTGTTTTCTCATTACTTCATGAGAAATTAAGGAGATAAAAGGGGTGGAGTTTGATCCAAGTACATTTGATATCTGTTTATGACATACAGCTAAAAGAGATGTCAATGCAAGTGTCGGTGCAACTTCAGTATTGGCTTAATCAACATTATAGTCCATTCGTAAAAATATGGAATTCACTGGCAAACTCAGCAATAATAAAAGTCTCAGAATGTTACTGAAGTGGATGACCTATTGTCAAGTCAACAGTAAAGAACCACTTTCATGAATGTAAATACAGACAGTTTAAATAAAAGATGCAAACACAGAAGAACAGGAAGGTCAGATTAGACTGTGTCAAAAAAAGAAAAAGAAAAAAAGTTAAATTAAAGTCGAAAGTCTACATCTTCATTACTTCATTTCAAATTTGAGGCAAAAATAGGAACATTTAGTCACTGTCCAAATACCTACACTACCGCTCAAAAGTTTGGGATCACTTGCAAATTTCTTTGTTTTTGATTAGTGATTCATTTTCTGCATTCTACAACAATACTGGAGATTTAAAAACTACAACAACAATATCAGTCAATTGCTATATTAAGACACGAAGGTCAGCCTTTCTGGAATAGTTCTTGCAAGAACAATATAGCCAAGTGCATTTGCAAAACCCATCAAGCGTCATAATGAAACTGGCTCTCAGGAAGGCAAGACCAAATCTACCCTCTGCTGCATTTAGAGTTACCAGCCTCAAAAATCACCAATTTACACCACCTCAAATTAGAGCCGTTATAAAGGCTTTACAGACCATGAGTAGCAGATACATATCGATATCAACTATTCAAAGAAGACTACTGCATATTTTGGACACGTACAGCATTGCTTTACAATGTAGAAAGAAATAAAAATCAGGACCGACCATGGAGTTAGAACTGATCCTTTCGAGCGGTAGTGTATTTCCCTGAATGTATATATTTGTAGTTTTATTTTTTCCTGACACCTTGTAATTGTAGTTATTTTCTATTTTATTATTATTATTATTATTATTATTATTATTACTTTACAACTCATGCTGACTTGATAGTATGACGCGCACATGCACCATGCGCTACTGCTGTGTCCTCTTACATACAGGGAACATGTCTTAGCTCAAGAAGGTGAGTAAATAAATCCACGTAAAACTGTCATCAGGGTTTTTTTTCTTTCTGAGAAAGCATCATATTAAACAGTTTGCATAGCTTTGGAGCAGGAGTAGTGGTATGCGTCCAGACTTTAAACACTGGCATTGGCAGTTTAGACATGAGCTTACCCCGTGTCTGGTAAATTGTCTTTTATTGTTTTTCAGATCTCTCAGACAGGAATAAGCATATAATTATCCAATCAATAAATGAATAAATCAAAGATCGATCAAAGGATGAAATTAGTGAGAAAACCTTGTTGAGGCAGCATCTGTATTTTCATGTGACACTTTTAACCTATAAACCTTATCCTCTCCGACTGAAACAACGCACCTGAACACACTAGTTTTTCTTTGTTTCTGGATCTCTTTGCATTTAACAAATTTCGCCTGATTTGCAATTCAATTCATTTGAATTTGCTTTGGCAGCCAGTGGGTGGAGTGGTACAGCAGATAGTCATCATTGCTTATTCGAACACATTTCAAGTTGGACGTTTTACGAACGCTTCATTTTTAATTATAAGTGAAGCAATGTGATACCTTGTGCAAAAGCTATTTCCATTATTATGTGTACAGTACATCATTAAAATCATTGATGGCAATATGAAAGCAATATTTCTGGCATATGTGTAAATGTAAGATATGGTATAAAAAAGTAAAAAAAAATATTCTTGTATTAGCTCTCTCTTATTTTTTTCTCCATAAAACCTTTCTGCAGGCTGAAGCTGACTGAATTGATGTTTGCTAAACTGCGCCTCCTAGCTGCATGTGCGGAAACACCATATCTGGCCATGGAGCGTAAATGCTTGAATGAGCTTTTGAGAACGTTCCAGAGCTACAAATGCTCTTAAAGCTCCTATTGTTCTGTAGTATCCTTATAAAAGTGCTGTAAGCGTCTGCCTTTAAAGACAGCTGCTGTTGGCCCTCAGGGATAAAGTCACTGCAGAGTCAACGATGCAGGGATGCTGGGAACGTAACAGTTGGGTAATCTCTTAAACAATTGTCCTCAGTGTAACGTGACAGTTCAGGTCATGGATCATCTTAAGACATGGTCAATTAAAACGAGGAACCATGGGGAGAGTCTACTTCAACACTCATGTTCCTCTGTCTCATTAAGGAGAAGTTAAAGATAAAACTTCTTTAGATTAAAATAGTTAATAACCAGACAAATCGTCTAAGGAAAAGCGCTGATACTGAAGTACTTAATGTGCTACCACTGTTATCTGTATTACTTTCATTTTGAAACTCTGGAGACATCCACCACTTTTCGAACAAACCAATAATGAAAAACTACAATATTATCAGCCAAAACAAAATGGTGGTGTTTTTTTTTAAAGTTATACATATAATACAAAAAAAATCTGTCAACAAAGCTACTTCTGAAGATTGTGTAACATGGAAGTGATAAATCTTGTGTCCGTAAAACTTTAACGTTGCTAACTTCAGCAGCTTTGGAGAGATAATTTTATATGTGACCCATAAAAGGCCATTTTTCAGCGTTATACTGTCTCGATTCAATACAATAACAATTTAAAATGCAAATTATTCATATTTATTCATAAGTATTGACTCTAAAATTTGTGTTTCTAGAGGCATATGGATGGTAAAAATTGTTGCCTAAATTAAAGCATTCAGGTTTTTGGTAAAAGCTTAAAAAGCAAAAAAAATTGTAGTGTCCATAACCATGTCAAATTCATGTTGCGATATCTTAACAATTTTGCGTTTTAGAATAATATACATTTTCAGGTTTATGTCTTTTCATGTGAAATTTTAATTAACTCTACTTTCATCTGAGTGACAGTTAAGATCATTGAAAGATTTGATTTAAAAAAAGTTACAGACACTACATAAAAGGGCATGAAATTGTATTAGGAAATGCGTTTCTTTTTATCTGAATATAAATTTTCCTCAGCCACTGTTTTAGGAGTTCAAAATTAAAGTAATACAGATAACAGTGTTAGAACATTAAGTACTTTATCAGTGCTTTTCCTTAGACGATTTTTCAGGTTATCCAACAACCATTTTAATCTAAAGAAGTTTTATCTTTAACTCCTCCTTAATGAGACAGAGGAACATCAGTGTTGAAGTAGACTCTCCCCATGGTTCCTCGTTTTAAATGGCCATGTCTTAGATGATCCATGACCTGAACTGTCACGTTACACTGAGGACAATTGTTTAAGAGATTTCCCAACTGTTTACAAAAAATAAAGCATAGATCAGGAGATAAGAAGCATTAAGTATTCTGCTCATGACTTTAATGAAGATAATAAAACACAATAAGGTATTCTGTCATAGCAAAATAATTATAAAACACAGTGGTTGAATGAAGTGGAGAGCGTTCATCACCATGGAATAGATTATTTTTCAAAAACATCACATCCTATGGTGGTAACGTACACTTCAACAATTTATTTCTTAATAAAATGCATGTAATCTTTCAACCAATAGTTATAATACCTTAATTCCAAAATGAAATTGGGACAAGGCAATAAAAACAAAAAGAAGTCATCTGTGAAGCAATTTCACCTTGTACTATATTGAAAACACTGCAACTCATTATTTGATGATTTACCAAGTGAATTTAATTATATGTTGAAAATATGCACTCATTTAAAATTTTGTAGCATCATGCATCACGAGGCTACTTTAGGACTAAAAAACAAGTGCTGTTTAACAGATGAATCGACTACAGTATGTTATAGTATATAGGGAGTTTCAAAGAAAGGTGTAATCCATCTGGAGCAAGGATTGGATTACCCAATACTTTCAGGATAACATTCCCCAATATCATCAAGAAACTCAAGGAAACCCAACAAACCTTAATGTGTAAAGGGCCAAAAACCACTTCTGAATACAAGTGATCTACAATCGCTCAGACATATCTCTCAGGATATCATGATGTGAGCTTAGGAACACTTTGATAAAAAAATGCAAATTAAGGTTTAAGGAAGCCGTACATCAATACTGTCTGGAGGCATCACAGACTTCCCATGAAAAAATGGCATCATGGCCATTTTTCATCTGTATCATCTGAGATGGACAATCATACTGGAATCGTGTTTTATGGTCCAATGAGTCAACTCATCAAATAGTTTTTGAAAATAACAGCCGTCATGTCAAAGAGGAACATTCCTCTTTCCACTCCACATTCAGCTCGGATTACACTTTTCTAACTGCTAAACACATAGTATGGGTGCTACACTGGCCTGTCTGCTCCAAATGAGGACCTGCATAATGGAAGAAATGTCTGGACTGACTGGACATGCCATGGTTCCTTCACACATGTGTTAGAGCACACCAAAAATCAACCGCACTGAACACTTGAACATTTGCATTTGCACATTGCACAGAACTACAGTACACAGAACATATAATATGCACATTTCTGGTTGCGTTTATGTATAGTACATGAGCACCGCTATTGCACTATTGCACTTCAAAGATGGACAATACCACTGCTGCTTATCATTTCATTTCACACTCATTACCACCCATACTGCTGCTGTTTGCACGTCACACAAATTGCACATTCCATATACATCATACAGTTCATACAGTTTTAGATTTTATATTTTAAATTCTTGTCTACTGGCATTATTTTCCTTTCTTTCTTTTAAGTCACAAAAAAAGAAAGAAAAAGCATTTTCACTGAATATTATACTGGATATGGTTGTGTACAGTATGTGACTCGTTAAACTTGGCCAATATATTCAGTGCCCAGATGCTTTAAAAAGGTGATTAACAGAAAGTCAACTTTTTTGACGGATGTTGCAGCCAGCAGATTTGTAAGGAGCGCACATTTTCAACAAACAATTAAATTCACATGGTAAATAATCAAATAATGAGTTGTTGAGAGGGGTTTCATAACAGTACAAGATGAAGAGATTTAACAGATGACTCCTTTTTGTCAATTTCCATTAGCGCCGGTAACCATGTCGAATTCATGTTGCAACATCTTAACAATTTTGCGTTTCAGAATAATATACTTTTTTCAGGTTCATGTCTTTTAATGTGAAATTTTAATTGGCCACCTTTCAATTCAACAACCCCAATTTTTTTTTTTTTTTTTGGAATGGAGGTTGTAGTTGCTTACTGTTGTGAGATTGATGAGACAGGCTGGTACATGAGATTTCTTTGCACTCCATCATCTGCATTTTGGGTTCTCTCTTGAAGTTTGTCCTGTGACACACAAACCAGAAAGACACAGAAACCACATCTGGCCTCTTTTATGTCACAAAGGTAGTAGTGTTTTGTTACACCCGAGACTTCGTCCATAATTGTTAAATAAATGTCTAAGCATAGACAGCGTAACCATATCAACAATTAAAGGTTATTCCTTGACACATAACATTTTTTCCTGTTAATTATTAGCCACCACCATACAAGTCCCTGGAAATTACTTGTTACTATTAAACAATGGATAATGTATTAGACCATTATGTAATATAAACTTCTGACTTGCATTATGTTCAGTGGTTTTTTGTCAGAGCTGCTGTTGTACCACCAATTTCCAACACTGCAATGTAAGGACAGATATGTATTTTTTGTCTCATTATGAACTCCAAAATAGACTGATTTTACTGTCTGTGTAGCATCACCTCTTTTTAATCAGTGCCAAAATACCAGATTTACACTAAGACATTCTGTCTCCCAACATGCCATGCTCAAAATAATTCATAATAATAGAATTCAATAGAATTAATCTCTTACATCATTTTAGTGTATCACGTTTGTACAAAAATACCACATGTGCATGTCCAAACTGAATTTCAGTGCCAGAAAAAGGCAGATAAACAGAGATAGTCATTGTTTAAATTATCATATTTAAAACACAGAAACAAAAGGGCACCAAACAGATTAATGAATATTGCAGACATGGAAGCAATAAAAATGCTGAACAGATTCTAGAGCATGATGAATTGGGATCAGTACAGAAAGTGGCCAACTAGTGTACACTAGTGGCCAACATTAGTACTACAGCTCAGAATATACAGTCGTGGCCAAAAGTTTTGAGAATGACACAAATATTAGTTTTCACAAAGTTTGCTGCTAAACTGCTTTTAGATTTTTGTTTCAGTTGTTTCTGTGATGTACTGAAATATAATTACAAGCACTTCATACGGTTCTAAGGCGTTTATCGACAATTACATGACATTTATGCAGAGTCAGTATTTGTAGTGTTGGCCCTTCTTTTTCAGGACCTCTGCAATTCGACTGGGCTGCTCTCAATCAACTTCTGGGCCAAATCCTGACTGATAACAACATTCTTTCATAATCACTTCTTTCAGTTTGTCAGAATTAGTAGCCTCTTGAGGATTGACCACACGTTCTCAATGGAATTAAGATCTGGGGAGTTTCCAGGCCATGGACCCAAAATTTAAACTTTTTGGTCCCCGAGCTACTTAGTTATCACTTTTGCCTTATGGCACGGTGCTCCATCGTGCTGGAAAACACATTGTTCTTCACCAAACTGTTGTTGGATTGTTGGAAGAAGTTGCTATTGGAGGGTGTTTTGGTACCATTCTTTATTCATGGCTGTGTTTTTGAGCAAAATTGTGAGTGAGCCCACTCCCTTGGATGAGAAGCAACCCCACACATGAATGGTCTGGCATTACACAGGACTGATGGTAGCGCTCACCTTTTCTTCTCCGGAGAAGCCTTTTTCCAGATGCCCCAAACAAACGGAAAAAGGCTTCATCCAAGAATATGACTTTGCCCCAGTCCTCAGCAGTCCATTCGCCAAACTTTTTGCAGAAGATCAATCTGTCCCTGATGTTTTTTTTGGAGAGAAGCTTCTTTGCTGCCCTTCTTGACACCAGGCCATCTTCCAAAAGTCTTCGCCTCACTGAGCGTGCAGATGCGCTCACACCTGCCTGCTGCCATCCCTGAGCAATATCTGCACTGGTGGCACTCAGATCCCACAGCTGAATCCTCTTTAGGAGAAGATCCTGATGCTTGCTGGACTTTCTTGGACGCCCTGAAGCCTTTTTAACAAGAATTGAACCTCTTTCCTTGAAGTTCTTGATGATCCTATAAATTGTTCATTTAGGTGCAATCTTAGTAGCCACAATATCCTTGCCTGTGAAGCCATTTTTATGCAACGCAATGATGGCTGCACGCGTTTCTTTGCAGGTCACCATGGTTAACAATGAAAGAACAATGATTTCAAGCACCACCCTCCTTTTAACATGTCACGTCTGCCATTCTAACCCAATCAGACTGACATAATGATCTCCAGCCTTGTGCTCGTCAACATTCTCACCTGAGTTAACAAGACGATTACTGAAATGATCTCAGCAGGTCCTTTAATGACAGCAATGAAATGCAGAATTAAGTTTTTTCGGATTAAGTTAATTTTCATGTCAAAGCAGGACTATGCAATTCATCTGATCACTCTTCATAACATTCTGGAGTATATGCAAATTGCTATTATAAAAACCTAAGCAGCAACTTTTCCAATTTCCAATATTTATGTAATTCTCAAAACTTTTGGCCACGACTGTACTATCAGTTGCCAAAGACCATGTAGATTAGGCTAACTGGTGGTCCCAAATTACTCATAGTGTGTGTGAATGCATGTGTGAATGTTGACCATGGTTGTAAGAATAGTAATAAATACAATGGTCACCATTGGCCTCTACAGTCCCTAGTTGGATTACAGAGGCTCCTAGATGTATGGATGGGATTTAAAATGAAAAAAAAAAATGCTAATTTAAGCTGTTTCCTTATTAGTAGGTTTTTAAAATTACTTTCCAAGATCATATAAATGCCTTTTTTAAAAGTAAGAAATTCTCAGAATTCTACTCAGACAATTGTATTTATGGCACAATTTGGATGCAATACATGATGTGATTCATGTGCTTCCCATCTACACATCATTCTGGAATCAGATCAATCTGAACTCATCAGACCACATGACCTTTTTTCCATTGCTCCAAAATCCAATCTTTATGCTCTCTAGAAAAATCAAGCCTTTTTCTGATTAGTATCACTAACTAATGGCTTTCTTATGTCCACACAGCTGTTTAGTCCCAATCCTGTCAGTTCTAATCTCAACAAGCATTTAAGTGATCTCTGGTCATGATTTATCCCATCCCACATCTCTTACATGAAGTTGACAGTTCAGCACGTTCCTTTCAGGATTTAATAACATGTCAATGGGTACTAAACCAAATTCCCATCATTTCAAACCAACATAATTTTTTTTTTTTTTTTCAAAATGTTTTTTTTTCTAACACATAAAAATCTAAGTTTTCTGGCACACAAAAGTTACACAGTGTATTCCAGTTTCTGTGTGTAACTTCATGAGCTGCATTTCCTTTGTTTTATATACTTTCAAAATGAAAGAAAGGAGCAAGGAGGAGAAAACATCTGCTTATAACTACACTTATATAACTGAGAACACAAACTACTTTTTTACAGATGCATCACAAACTACATATAAATGCACATAACTACAAACAAATCGTATGTCAGTCCTTAATTAATGACTAAATATTTTTTTAAAATGTCAAATTCATGTGGTATAAGAGAAATAACACAATTCAATTCAGTTCTTGAAATTGGTACCAATATGCTGCTAATCAAGCCTATCAACAGCACGACAGACTTTTTGTGTTTTTTCTCTCACACAGGTCTCCAGACAAGCATAAAAAATATTTAGGAAGCAAATCTAATTTAAAGGAGCCAAAATGGAATGCTCTTTATAACATAACCAGGTGAAGTCATGTAGCCACTTTGTATTTAACTGGAGCCATGAGTACAAGTGACTTGCTATGCTTTGCTAGCATTATCCTCCTAGGATGTCTGTACCTGAGAACTGGTTGACTCAGTCTCTGTCTCGATGGCAGCTGATTTAAAAAAAAATATATGTATATATTTTAGGGTTTTTGTTTGTTTGTTTGTTTGTTTTTTGTTTGTTTGTTTGTTTGTTTGTTTGTTTGGCCATTTCGTTTTTTTTTTTTTTTTCAGTTGTGAATGTTCCCTGACTGAGTTAGCTAACTTTGACTAGATAGCTAGCTAAGCTATGGTATATCACACTGGCACTGGTTGAGTTTCTAAAGCTGCTGAGAATAAAAAAGGGAAAAATGAAAATCTTAACATCATCCAAATATATAGTTTTTAAATATATACAATATAAAAATACCAACTTAAATCAGTTTTTTTTACCAACTGAGCGGCGCTTTGACTTGGTGGTTAGCACTGTCTACTCGCACCGCCAGGGTCTGGGTTTGATTCCTGGCCAGGAATCTGTGTGCGTATAGTTTGAATGTTCTCCCCATGCTGGATGGATTTCCTCCCACAGTCCAAAGACATGCAGATTAGGCTGATTGTCATTCCCAGTTGTGTGTGCTCTGCAATGGACTGGCCATAGTGTACCCCGCCTCACCCCCTGTATAATGCGGTATACACAAGAATGATGACTTCACCAACTGCTTATTGGTGCATGCATCTATGGAGAGAGCATGAGAGGAGTACATGTGACAGTAAAGCAGGGCTGCATTCATATCAAGAGTGCTCGCAAAACGTTTGTAACTATACAACAGGTGAACAATCTGATGTTTTGTATTATGTTTGCGAGCACTCTCGTTATTGAATGCAGCACCTCTGTACTACCATGTGTGCTCCTGTACTCTGATGCCGGGCAGGCAGACACAGAGAGGAGCGAGTCACTGCATTTTGCAAACTAGTTGCAAAATAAAAACATGATGCAGTGCCGGTCCTTTTAAGAGGGTTGTATCAGGAAGGTCATCCGGTGTAAAACCAGTGCCAGATTATTGACCCCTCAATTGGAGTAGCCAAAATACTAACAAAAACATACAGTAGATGACTATTTCAATTAACATCTGGAACATTTCTACATTTCACTGATGTCTTTTATACAAAGACAGAATGAGCTTCTCCAAACAACCATCTTCCCTCACTACCAAGCATTTTTCCTCGTTAAGGATAATCCTACTCCTCCTGATAAGGCTGATCTGCTATAATATGTATAAACAAAGCAGTTATAAGAAAACTATTCTGAAAAATAATAATTCTAGGTTAGGATAAACAAGGGATAGCCATTAAAGAAATCCCGGGAATTGGATGCAATATAAAATCTCTATAGTCTTCAGACTTTAAAGAACTTAAATATACCTTTAAAAGGCAGTAACCATTTCACAGAGTCCAGTGGATAGAGAAAGGGAGTAAAGCAGATGTGCTATAGATGGATTAAACAGAAGGAGAAACCGGCGCAAAGATAAATTTTGTATTTGATTTCTGCAGATAAAAATAGAAACATTTCCTTTGTTGCTTAACAACATGAACGGAATGATGAGATGCAAAAGCATATTTCGAATATATATAGTCAGAATTGTGAAAAAGCAACCTAACAATACGGAACAATCTGTGTAATACGGAATTTAACAAGTCATGTCCGTATAGTAATTAATCAGGTATAACAGGTCTGCGGTTCTTTTGCTTCATAGTGTCAAAGGTTAATGTGTCTAAGCATGACAATCTCAGCTATGGTTAACCCCTGACCCTGACAGGATGCAGCTCTGTAGGTCCTCTTAATGATCTCTTAATCAGATAAAGACAGTTATGTGGTAACATATAACAGGATTAGATGTGTGCATCCTGGTAAAATGAAATATAGCACCATGTACCTTTTTGGCAGCCCGTGACGGGGACCTCCTGCTGGGTTTGGGTATCTCCCGACTGGTTGGCGGTTTGGAAACAGAGTTGTTTTCCTGTTTGCTGGGGGTCGGAGGAGGGGAAGAGGAAGAGCCTGATGGACTGACACGGACAGCCATGTCCTCCGTGCAAGTGAGGCGGAGACTGCGCAGGTACTCGTCCGTCTCGCGGTCCACCACCAGCAGTCTTGTTTCATGCTCTATCGCTTTGATTCTCTGTACCACCTGAGAGCCAAGAAAGTATCACAGAAAACATGAAAATGTTAAAACTGGCCTCTGTGTAACATAAAGCCTGAGAGTTCTGCTCCAAGTTAAAACTAACTTGATAAAAGTTAGAAAGTTATGAAACTTATTTTCCTGTCACAGCTTTACGTTTGAAAGCCTTCCAAAGTTTCTGGGACAAAGCACTTACTGAATTTGAATGACTAAATAAATATTCTCCTTCATCTCAGACATGGAAGCTACTAAAACATTCACAAATCATATGATTGAGTCAAGGTGTTTATGTTTTTGTTTTGTAATACTAAAAACTGGCCAGCCTACCGCAATAATTGCAGTCATCCCTGACTGCAGCTGCATGATTTCCAGAAGAGCCCTCTTGAAAAAAGGAACCATCATCAAAGCTTTAGTCTTGTAGGCTGCCCCTGAGTGGCACTCCAGCCCTCAAATTTCATTGTCATATTGGGCCAGTGATAAAGAACAGACACACATGCAGTTGCTTTCAAGTGCCAGCTTGAGACAGCCAGAACCATTCTACTAAGCCAGCAGTTAGCATGATTAACTATGTAGTTTTGAGGTGGACATCTTGTTCTTGGAATTGAACTTGAGTCATATTTCAGTAGGGTCACATTTGGGATGTTTATATCCTGGTGCACAAAGACTTTTCTACAATGTATCACAATATATACTTTCTGCCACAAATTATTATTAACTAAGAGGAAAAATGAAATAAAAATTTATTCCACAAAATGCAATAAGTTTAGTTTGGACCACCAGTCAAAAGTTTGGACACACCACTGTCAGTGGATTTCACTATTTGTATTATTTTAACATTGTACATTAATACTGAATACATAAATAAAGAATGAATACATCAAAACTATGAAAGAACACATATGGACTTATGTACTAAGCAAAAAAAGCGTTAAACAACCCAGAATATGGCTTATATTTTAAATTGTCCAAAGTAGCTAACATTACCTTTGATGGCAGTTTGTCACACTCATGACATTATCTCATCAGATCCTTGAGGTAGCTAGCGGTTGTTGTATTCTCTTTTTAAATTCTCTTGTCAAATGTGACATTTCTTGCCTTCTTGATGTGTTTTAGACCATCAGTTGTCTTATGCAGAGAAAAGGGTGAGTCAACAGCACTATTGGAGCTACTACAACTACTGTACAAATCCATATTATGGCAAGAAACACTCAGTTAAGTTAAGAGACGAGACAGTCCACCATTATAAGAATTAATGGTCACTAGATCTGAATAATCTCAAAAACTTTGAATGTATCCCCAAGTGATGTCGCCAAAACCATTAAACTTAATGCTGAAACTGGCTTTCATGAGGACTGTTCCAGGAAAGGAAGAGCA
This sequence comes from Clarias macrocephalus, assembly GCA_011419295.1. Taxonomy (NCBI): domain Eukaryota; kingdom Metazoa; phylum Chordata; class Actinopteri; order Siluriformes; family Clariidae; genus Clarias; species Clarias macrocephalus. The sequence goes on along the minus strand of JAAGKR010002309.1, from coordinate 26,433 downwards.
AGAGCTACCTCTCCTGCATAGGATAAGTTTATTAGAATGACTACCTCAGATTAGAACTAGATTAAATGCTTCTTGGAGTTCACTGTTCAAAAGAGACAAGCTGCTTGAGTCAGGCCTTCATGGTCAAATTGCAGCAAGAAAGCATTACTTCAGATAACAATAAGCAGGAAAGTCCAAAGGAGTTCAAATTTTATATTTTTGATATTCCTTATTCTAACTGCCATGTCTTTGTTCGTGGCTAGCAGGTGGTTCCTGACTGTGTGGCTCCCACAGTGATGCACGGAGTAGGTGGTGTGATGGTGTGGGGGTGCTTTGCTGGTGATATGGTTGACGAGGCCACACTCAACCAGCATGGCTGAAGCAGCATTTTGCAGCCACACGCCATCCCATCTGATTTGCACTTAGTGGGACCACCATTTGTTTTCCAGCAGGAAAGGAGAGTAATGGAGTGCTGTATCAGATGACCTCCACAATCATTCAATCTAAATCCATTTGAGGTAGATTGGGGTGAGTTGAATCAGAGACTGAAGGAAAAGCTGCAAACAAGTACTCAACACCTCTGGGAACTCCTTCAAGATTGTTGGAAAACCATTTCAGGTGGTTCTCATATCATGAGGCTGACTGAGAGAATGCCTGAAGAGTGTGCAAAGCGGTCATCAAAGCAAAACGAGGCAACTTTAAAGTATTGAATGGATAAATCATATTCTGGGTTATTTGACGCATTTTTGTTGACTACATAATGTTATATTTGTTCTGTCATATTTTCAATGGTTTCATTATTAATATACAACGTTAAAAACAATTTAAAAAATTAAGAAAACTATTTAATAATTAGGTGTGTCAAAACTTTTGCCTGGCACGGTCATTTATACATATGCTATTTTTAATAAATAATCTGGATGTACTGTCATATATTCAGAGATCAGATATCCTTATAAAAAATAATAAGGATTTCACAATATCCTTAATATATGAGTAAAGTGGATGGTGGCATGCATTATGTGTATTAATTATATATATAATACAATATATCTAATCTTTACTTTAAAGATGTCAAACTAAAGCTGGGTGGCTCTGTGGTGTCCCGACAACTCTAGGTTCTGTGGTTCGATCTTGACCTCGGGTGACTGTCTGTGTGGAGTTTCTGTGCATGCTCTCCACATGGCTCAGTCTCCAGTTTCCTCCCACCTCCCAAAACATGACGGTAGATGGATTACCTATTCCAAATTGCACCTAGACGTGAAGGTGTAAATGCTGCCCTGAGATGAACTATCGTCTCACACAGGTTGTATTCCAACCTCATGCCCAGTGTTTTCTGGGACAGGTTTTGGATCCACCACTGTGATTCTAGAAATGAGCATAAAAACTCTGACACACCAACAGCCTTAAAAATGAAAACCTAGATTCTATTTTTTAAAAAATGAAGTAAAAAAAATGAAGTAGATTGAGACTATTTCTTAAGTGATCCTCGACTTCCAGTGTTCCTTGGATGGAACTTCAAGAGGTGTGAAATCAATATGCATTTAGTAGAAACTATCCTTTGAATACCCGATACTCTCTTCTGACTTAAATCTGACATAAAGAAACCGGTGAGCACGGGAAAAGCCTTGTTTCCTGTCATACAGGTTCTATTTAGGATCTTTTTAAAGGTGAACTAATACTGGAGAACACATGAGCCCAGAAGTAGGCTAAAGTTCTGCCTGCCTCCCGAGTCTTTCGTCACACACCAGGTTTTATGTGACATAACCATTCTTTACTTCCAATAAAAAACAAATAAATAAAAAAATCACTCAATAAATGACATTAAATTCAACACTTCCTCATAAAATAGATGCTTGTGCTAAACTCGAGTCCCTTCTGAGCATGTTTAAGGTAGGCTAGGCTAAGCAACAGTGTTTTATAGGGTGTTTTTTGACCCTTTAAAATGTTTGCTCATACATGAAATTAGACACAAAATTCTTTTGAGAACTGTCATGGTATGAAATAAATAAAGACGCAGACACAAGAGCAGAATTTTTCTTTCGACATTTGGATGACTTGAGGCATTGCATGGAACTCGAGGTACTGCTGAAGATGAAATTATTTAAATTCATGCAAAGTGTTCATGCAAAATCACGTGATCATCATCTTCAGAGGGATAGGTCGAGTTTTTCAAGTCAGTCCTAAATCAAAATTGAGGTACATATACAGTAAACAGATTACAATAGGTATTGGTCATTATCAAATTCATGCTCGGCACACGAACCATGAAGGGTGTCACCACTCATAAATCCGAAGTAAGCAAAATTCCAAAACACTTGTTCCATGTAAAACCTGTGCCAAAGTTGTGTGTGGATCGGGTAGTCCACGGAAGCAGCCAAAAGACTGACAACAACCATAACAACAGCATGTTCCATGCAAAAATGCATTAAGTTCATGGTTCTGCAGTCCAACTAGCTGTATGCCGGTTAGCCATTCGACTAGCTCTGGGCAATGAAAAGAGTTACATTTGTGACAGTTGATTTAGCCCAGTGGGACTGCAGAAGCTTCATATGAATCTCAGCCGGACTTTGGAATGTATTTTTACATTTTTACTGAATGATGGTTGTGCAATTTGACCCCCACCTACTTACATTGTGCAACCAAGACCAATGGATTTGTCAGTCTTTCGGCTGCTCCTGTCAAGGAGTCGCCACAGAGGACCAACCCTTCAATTTTCATCCGTGCTTGGGATCCCAGGGGTTGGGGTTTGGGCATTGGATGGGAATTGAGTCCTGGCCTTCCACATGGCAGGTGAGAAACCTACCAGTGAGCCAACAATGCCCAACCAATGGTAATGTACTTACATACACCTCAGTTTTGACTTGAGACAGACTTGAACTATGCCTTTAAAACAGCCTACTATATGATGTCAACATCTGTGTTGATTAGAAAGTGTTTGGTACTCCACTTTATGTCTCTTATTTGTCAGGCATGTTCCTTCCATATATTACATATAACATTTCCTAGACATTCAATTCAATTTTATTTGTATAGCGCTTTTAACAATTGACAGTTTTACACAATCAAAAGAATCATTTAAGTTTGTACGAAATGTAAAAGTGTATGAATCAAAATGATAAGATTATCCCTGATGAGCAAGCAGAGGACGACGGCGACATGTGACTAAACACTCACTCCCTCATTGTCTATATCATTTTATTCTGTATACAGGGTCGCAGGGGGCCTATCTCAGGAAATTTAGGGCACGCCCTGGACGGGGTGCCAATCCATCACAGGGCGCACACACATATACACACACACACACACACTCTACTGGTGATTTGAGAATGCCAATTAACCTAATCTGCATATATTTATACTGTGGGAGAAAACCAGAGCACCCAGAGGAAACTTAGAGGAAAATTTTAACACATTTACTCTGATGTATTCGTGCACACAGACCTCGAGGCGGAAATCGAATGCCGACCCTGGAGGTGCGAGGCCACTGAGCCAACCACTACAGTACGCCACTGTGACTAAACACGCCTTTTGGAAACATTTGCGTAGTTAAATTCTATTTACTTATTTTATTTTATTTTAGCACATTTACTTTGATGCTTTGTATCATGGTATATAAATTGTTTGAACTTTATTTACAAATATTTGAATCACAGTTTTAATCAAATGTAGCCTTTGAAATGGTTACACATGTATTGTACAATAGTTCTTTGAAGAACATCTTTCAAAGTAGACGCTGGACATGAAAAGGAGCTGAACAGGACATGCAGAATCACTTAACCGTTTCTGCACATAACATACTGTATGATACTGTATATACAGGATATAACTGGGTTGATTTGATATTCAGTGTGTTACTTGATATATAGTGTAATGAGAAAGGATGTATGTTTTGTGTATGTGTGTGAGAGTTAACTAAAGAAAGAGAGAGAGAGTGTGTGTGTGTGTGTGTGTGTGTGTGTACAGTATATAGGCTGCTTACTTGTTGGTGTGTCTCCCTCTCCACGTTCTCCCCGTTCACCTCCACCACTCGGTCCCCTGCGCGCAGTCCCGACTCCTCGGCTGGAGAAGCAGCCTCGACCTTGCGGATGTACTGGCCGGTTTTGCCCTTCTCCCCGTGCAAGTGAAAGCCGTAGCCGTTGTCACCTTTGGTCATGCAGCAAAGCCGCGGTTTCAGGTCGCTCGCCATGCTTCCCGCTTCAGCATCCAAAAAGTCCACGCGCGAAATCAGCCTGTTTTTATCCAAAGACTAATCCCAGAAAAAAATATACAAAAAAAAAAAAAAAACATCAGCTCAGAAACCTCGTGCCGCACAAACGCTTTACAGAGAGCATCACGCATTAAAAAAAAAAAAAAAAATTTAAAACAACGTCCAGTCGTCCTTGCCTTAAAGCTTCAGCGCTGAGGATCCGAAAAACACTTTATTGCGCAAGCTCGAGTGTGTGTGTGTGTGTGTCCATTTGCTTTGCTTTGCGTTTTTCCTCCTGAAATGCCGAAGTTTATCACTTGCGGCTTTAGTGATAAGCAGCAGGAGGGTCCCTGTGTAACATCCTGACAATAAGAGCAACAGGCGATATCTCCTCTTAAGTCTCCCATCACCCGCGCGCGTGCGTGTGTGTGCGTGCGCGCGCGCGCGCGTGTTTGTACCCCACACTACTCTTCTGCTCCAGTGAAAGTTAAAGAACCCCAGCAGCAGCTTTCTGAAAGCCAGCACCGCCCTGCTGAAGTTTTTGCTCGATTTACACAATGTGCAAAAGAAGAGTTTAGGTGTGTGTGTGTGTTGTATAATTTACAAAGCAGCAGATGTTCCAGGTAGTTGTTCTGTCGATGCGTAAACATTATAATCTCCTACAAAGTAAATAAATAATAATAATACTAATTCACACTGACGTGAACAAAAACACCCAGAAACGTTATAGGGGGTTTAAAGGGCGAACTTCTGGCACTGAGGAATGATGGGAACGCAACAGTGCAACTGTTACGAGACAATGCTGCCGCCTATTGGCTGACTGTGGCTAGCAGCCGTGTTCTCCTTCTTTTCTTTTTTTTTTTTTTTTGATAAAAGAGAAAAAGTATAACATGCATGATTCAGGTGTAAAAACTAAATTATATAATCAGCTATGCACAGTTAAAAGAGCAGCAAAGAAGAAACATATATATAAATAGATATACAGTATAAACAAACGTAACAAAAATATGAAAATAAGTCAATAGTAACAAGTTAAGTCTTTATTTATCACATATACGTTACTGTACAGGGAAATTCTTTCTTCACATATTCAAGTGTAACTGGGGTCAGAGCGAGGGTCAGCCATGATACAGCAGCCCCGGAGCAGATAGGGTCAAGTGCGTTGACCATGGGCACAACACTGGCAACCTGGTGGAACTGATGCTCCAACTGCTGACCTGTAACTCAGTGCCTTAGCACTCTGAGCTACCACTGCCCCCAATATATAATATAATATAATATAATATAATATAATATAATATAATATAATATAATATAATATAATATAATATAGAAAAATTAACAAACTACATGGTAAAAATTATTTCCAAAAAATAATAAATTGGCAGCAGTATTCTGTAAACAAAGTAGGAATACCATTGTGTTTAAAGGATAAATGAACAGATTTGCAGCTTTGCAACAAAAGTTGTGTTTCACAAATTTGCTGTTAATTGCCAATTGCCAGAGTGGCTTTTAATAGTCTAAAAATGATTCATCCATTCAAACCATCATAATAACCAATAACCTATGACTTTACTCAGTGAGCACTGCTTAAGAGGAAGTTCTATGGCTGAGAAACCCAACCTTCTTGTAACGTATAGGCACACACACACACACACACACACACACACACACACACACACAGTCACTATGGGCAATTTGGACATGCCAGTCAACCTACAACACCTGTCACTGGTTGGGGGGGGGGGGGGGGGGGGATATTTATAACTGGAAGCTAGCATCTGGCTATTTACAATCAGTTCCTTTAGATAAGCAGTCAACTCAGGCTGCTAGCTATAAGTAACTGGATATAAATTGTTAATATATCCATAATTATTAAATGTTAATAATGTATGTTAGCTTGCAAAAAAAGTTGGCTTTTTGAAAATGTAATGTTTGTTAGTTGCATTATTCTTGTTCACTATCCAGTTAACAATAGCTAGCAGGCTCTGTTGACTGCTGAACTAAGCTAACTGGGTATTAACTATCTGATGCTAGCTAGCTGAGTATAGCAATAATTAACTGAAAATTTATTTCTTTTCTACAAAAAAAAAAAAAAAAAAAGAGGGAAATGCAAAGTGCCAGCAGAGGTGGCTGTAGTTTTTCTTATTTTTTCCAAAGTGACTTACAAAATGATCTTGTATTGGGCAAGAATGAAACCTGGATCGCCTGAGTAAGCAGCTACAATGCTATTTGCTGAATCACATGTATTACAGTGCTGTGTGACACAGCAGAAAATCTAATAGCAGGTACAGTAGATATAGCTTTGTAAGTTTTATAATTTTTATGATTAATATAATTTTTTACTTTAAACCACTGGTTGTGGTTGAGTAGATCAACGGGGGATATGGAGCAAGTGTAGTTTACTGGTTAAAGCATTAGACATCTCATCAGAAGGTCCCCGGCTCAAACCCCAGCACTACCAAGTTGCCAGTGTTGGGGCCTTGAGCCAGGCTCTTAACCCTCAGCTGCGTATATGTGTAATGTGTTAAATATAAGTAAAGGAAAATCAATATTAACCTTAACCTAACCTTTGTCTCAGACCTAGGAACTATAAAACAAACCAGCTAAAAATAAAATGGTGTAAATTATTGTCGCACTGCACTCTACATTGATACTAATAGCAAGGCTGACTCAGTAGATCCTAAACTGGACACAATGGATATGGTGGAAGAGAGAAAGATACTGGCAAAGGTGTCATGAAGAACCCCTACGACTCACTCCAATAACACTTCAGGGATAGAAGAGTACTCTAAAAAGCAGATTACTTATACTCCACTGCATTGAGGAATGCTTTTGCAGGTGATTTATTTAGACTCTTCTGTACAATCTATAAACTTATTTTATCTTAACAAATCCGTCTCAGTCGTGCCTCAAGCATAGCGCCTTATTTGCATGCTATATGCATACTACACATCCAAATTTTCTACATACTGTATACAGTACAAATGTCATTATATATGTCTGTTGGAAGGAAGCAACAGATCAGGTTCTTATTTTATTACTTTCGGCATAATTATTCCTTTTTGCATTATTCATTCCTTTTTCCATTTAATCAGCCCAATTAAGCAACAAGCAGAGACAAGAAAACCTAATGTAGGCTCCTAGTTTTGCATGTTTTGCAACTCATATTCTCCAGCATGCACGGTAAAACCTAACAGCTTGTATTACTTACAGTACTGTGCAAAAGTCTTGGGAACATACAAATAAAACAAACAAACAAACAAATAAATAAATCCATTCAATTCCGTTCAATTCAATTTTATTTATACAATGCTTTTAACAATGGTCATTGTCTCGAAGCAGCTTCACAAAATCAAAAGAAAGTTATGGAAATGTGTACGAGATGTGAGAAAATATGTACGAATCATAATGCTCAGCTTGTCCCTGATGAGAAAGCCAAGGGCAGCGGCAACGATGGCAAAGAAAAACTTACTGAGATGGCAATAGGAAGAAACCTTGAGAGGAACCAGACTCAACAGGGAGCCCATCCTCATTTGGGTGATAACGGATAACAGGAATTGTTTTGCAGAAACACAGTGTGTCAGGCAGCTGAAAGTTAGAAAGTAAGTACATATCCAGTATATATGATGGATTCATTTCTTTTGTCAGCTACTGTATATTGCAAAGATTATGTGAGAGGAAAAGGGGAATTATTGAGTGGATTTTGCCTGCATATCTAAAAGGGATATGCATCAAAGTACCTTCTTTCTTATGCAAAGGCTGAGAAGGAGAAAAGAAAAATGTATCACCTTTTTTCCAATGACAATTTTAAGGTCCTGTGTAGTTTTTGAGATAAATTTGGACAGGGAATTCTGCAGAAACATGGCAATTAATGATGGTTATTGAAAAAAACTTTTCAGTAGTAATGTCTTAAACTAAATTTAAGGAAAATTTAATAAATATTAATCTAAAAACAGATTTTAAAAAAGGTTGTGTGCTGCTAGGCTTCTGGGTGATCATGCATTAACAAATCTCAACTGGTTATGATAGTGTTAGTAGGATTAATAAAAAATGCACTGGATAGAGGCCTATAGCAAAAGGCCTTTACACTATCCTCTTGACATGATTTTGATTGTGGGTATGTCATCACTGAAGTCATCCTTGTCAACATAATCTATGGTCTTGAGTTAAATTTACATGAAAGAGACACTAATGTGCATAGCTTTTATGACAATGAGTCAGGGAAAACATTGAAGGATGGCAACAGGGAAAGATGAAGACTGAACATAGAAAATTTTGAGATAATATCTAAAATATAAATGTAATATTATATAAAATATGCATAAAATCTGTGTAAAAGATTTTTGTTTGTGAAACCCTCTTTGAAATACTCAAACCAATCCATCTGACACCGACAAACAGGCCAAGATTAAATCAAAGAGATTCGATTTTTTTTTATGTTAAAGCACTGCTGCCAAATGACTATTACAATATTATATAATGGCTACTAGATTAGTTCGAGGTGTTCCTAATAAACCGGACAACAAGTGGTTATAATACAATATTTAAAAAAAAAATAGGAATAATGCTACACACATTATTCTTGTACAATATTATTGTCATTATAATGATGTAGTCATTCATTGGGCTGATTAAATGCAAAAAGGCATAATTATGCTGAAAGTAATAAAATAACCCAACAACAACAAAAAATAATAACCCAACAACAAGGCTTTTTTTCAATGGAAAAAGCAACAGAGGCACAGCAAATACAAAAATAATGATAAGGAATGTACGAGAGAAGCAAGCAGTCACTCAAAAAGAATCACGGCACAATCTGAAAGCAGAATTCCGCAAAGAACAATAAGCACTGAACTGCGCCGCAATCATCTCTGTTCCTACACCCCACGCAGAACTCCTCTGCTAAAACAGACATAAGGAAATGCATGTCTAAAAGCTTTTAGACAAATCAGAACTCTTGGAACAATACACTCTGGTCGGGCAAAACAAAGAAAGACGTCTGGGAATAACTCAGCTTGTCATGCCTGCAGAAAGAAATGGGTCTGATCGACCATACCCACGGTGAGGTGAAGGATGGGGGCATCATTTTACAGAGCAGCTTCTCTGCAAATGGAACAGGGGCATTACATGGCATTGAAGAAGCATGAATGGAGCAGAGTACTAGCACATGAATTGGTGTACCAGGATAAAAACACAATATAATTGCCTTAGAATCTGAATCTGTCGAGAAGACAGATGTTTAAAAAAGGAAAAATAGAAAAGAAAGACACTTTTTAATAGTGATTTCCTACTAAAAATCTTTGAAGGGTGTTGAAATTGTGATTGCAATAATAAAATAGACATTAGCAGCCGATCATTTATATCCTGTAAGATTCAATTATTTATTATAGTTAAACATTTTCACCATAGCCAAATGTCTTTTACTGTATAATCTGTGTGCATTGTTGGTTCTGATGTGTTTACCCTTTGTCTGTTTTGATGCCTTGTTATGGCATGACTATATGTAAATTTTACTACCTTTGCCCTTTGATAAGATGCACAATGCAACAGACACAAAGAAACAGATGCGTTGTTTAAAGATTGCCAAAGACTCAGCTGTACGGACATCTAAAAGACGTTCATACCATCACCTACTGTAGGTGCCAGAATAGAGAGTAGAGTCTGGATGAATGTCTTCCTTGATCCCTGAGAGATTGTGGGACCAGGCGTGCAGAGCTGGAGGATCAGAGGGAACGTGGTGGTAAGTAGGTAAGTGGCTGCTGGGACATTTTTCACTTTGTAGGCAAGGTTTTGAATTTGATGCTGTACCCAAATCAGTTTATACCATTTATACTTTTATCTATACTGCATATTTACACCGATCAGCCATTATGACCATGTGCCTAATATAGGGTATTTGCCCCATAACAGTGTTGCACTGTGTGTTCTGACAACCTTCTATCACACTAGATCTAGTCTATAAGGTCAGACTAGACGGCCAGCATTGGCTCCCCTTCCTTGGTTCACTTTTGGTCCATCCTGACCACTGCAGACCAGGGCAATCACAATCTGGCTCTTGTGAAAGTCATTCAAATTTACATTCATTCATTTAGGCATTTGGCAGACGCCCTTATCCAGACCGACTTACATTTTTATCTCATTATACATCTTGAGCCTTGCTCAAGGGCCCAACAGTGGTTGTGGGGTTTGAACCTGGGACGTTTTGAACCATAATCCTACTCTATCCTACTCTATTCCATAGAAACTTGTTTAGTGTTGTCAGTTGTATTTTCTATTCCTGGACATTAGGGGGCAAGCGAGTATATTCATGACAGCTTAGAAAGTCAGAAAAAAGGATCCACCCTCAAATAAATCATTTAGATCTTGACTTTTAGGCACAAAATATACTGGACCAAAAAGATGCCATTCCAGAAGGGTTTGCGTCAAGCAAAGAAAACAACTAATGAGATTGTTATTATTATTATTATTGGAATTGGGCAGGGAACCATCCAAACCTGATAATAAACTGTCAACCTCATGGAAGAAATGCAATCAGAAACAAAGACTCAAAAATGACCACGATTATAGATCATTTAAATATTTAAAGTTGCATCACAAAAAAACAGTAGAAGTCAAAGCTGATCAATAATGATAGTAACCTGACATGCACAATGCATTGTTAGTGAGAATAAATCAAAGAAATTTTGAGACTTCAGTTTGATAGGAAGCATAAAGATTTGACTCTGTTCTAATAGACAATTGTCATAAGCCCAGATTAACCCTATTTTAGAGTCTGATTACATGAATGTACCAATTGAACAGATTATCTCATCTAAGGATTTTTACTTTGCTAATAGTATGGGCATATTCCAGAACTCAAAGCATGTAAAATCATGGTGCTGGGCGTATGAGGAATCATTTTCGCACATGAATTGTGCATCATAATCAAAGATAAAGGTGGTCGAATGATATATCTGAGTGTATTTTGCATAACACTGGTCGATTATACAGACATTTTAATATTAATTTTTATCCTTATTGGTTACTACGGTGACAATATCATTCATATTTCTAATCTTCACCTGTCCAATTTCAGTGACGCTGTATGGACTGTAACTTCACATTCCTGTTTTGGCTGACAGGAGCATAACCTGATATGGTCGTCTGCTGTTTTGCTTCAACCATCTTGAGGTTTAACATGATGTGCATTCTGAGAGTAGTTGCACACTTGGCACACATCCTTTGTATTACTGTATGACTAGGTCCCTGCTCTTCTCTCTCCAGTTTGCCATCTTTCACATTAGTAATATTGTCTCATACCAGAATACACTAGCGGATCTACAATCTGTGGTACAGTAGGCTGTATGAACCAAGTTGGTTTGTGGTCCCCAGTAAGCACAATGAGAAAAAGAGCACAAGGAAGTTGGACATTAAACTGTGCTTAGTATTACTCATATTTTGGAGAAAATGGCAAGATTGTCCCTCTATCCTGCCTTTCTATTTTATCATCTATGGCCATGCAGTTCGCAACATGAGTTCTGTGCATGCTGGAAAAGATATTAGAAGAGACACACTGTGTTGATGACCTTGCCTTCTAAATTGCTTTCTACTTCCATTTTTAGGTATAAAAGTTGGCTTTTATTTTTTTTTTATGCACCGAGCTGCTGCCATATGTTTGCCTGATTGGATAACTCTCTGAATGAGCAGGTACACACATGTTCATATTAAAGAATGACATTTACCAAATAATCATTTAATAATATATAAGCATTTGTGCTTTTTTTTATCAAGCACAACTTCTAAAATTGGGATATTTAAACATAAAAGTAAGAAAGTAAGATAAGAAAAAGTAAAAAACACCAACATAAAAGTAAATAAACTTTATGGGTATAGAAGACTTTCATCCAACCCCTAATAGAACCACTTTTGTAAATTGACTTAACATGTCTTAAGAAACACATTGCAACACCACTCTACATTACAAAATAGAGATTTATACAGTATCTATACAGAGCACTTCGTCTTGGCACTTTGTGATCTCAGGAACAAGGTCACTGAGTTACAAGTAACAACTAAATAAGACTAGTAGCAATAATCAACAATCAATAATTAAGTCTAGTTTCCACAACAGCAAGAGTTGATCATTTAAATACTTCACAAATCTGATATACAAACCAGATGTTGATACAGATGTGAACTGCATGTTACAATCGTGAAAACATGACCAAATTGCCTGTTCAGTGGGACTTTCAGTAATAAAAAAAAGCAAGTCACAGATGCCAAGGGTAAAAGTCCATTGATTTGCTTTTTGAATGAAGTTTCAGAAAAACACGTGTCACTCTGGGGCCCACAATACATCAAACACAAAGACAAGGTATCATGAGTGTAGAACTCCAAAACCACACATATCTATATACAAAGTCATAAACACAAAAATATGGCTTACAGCATTTTTCAATGTTAGTGGTTCAAATTTGTAAATGTGCTTAGAGCTTTAGTTTTAACATTTATACCAACGTTATTATTAAAATTAAGCGACATCATGATTTTAAGCAAAACATATTGTTCTCACAAGTGAACTAAAATGAGCAATAGATTTAAAAAATGATTCATTGCTTCATTTGATAATAATATTAGTATGAACGGTGTTCGAGTCAAACTGGGACTTTCGATTGTGCGGCATAACAGAACACAGATATGAGAATATAATCTATCTTTATTTCTCTATATAATTCCCTAGTGCTTGGATACTGTCAAGGGAGAAAGTTTTCTGGCTGGAGCCATGATTGGACTGCCTGCATCGTGTCTGAAACAAACTGGCCTCCCAGGAACTCCTTTAATGGCTCAAACATAAGGAAATGGCTTGGAGTGAGGTCAGGATTGTACGTGTGATGTGGCAAAAACTCCCAGCCAAATTCCTGTAACGTGCAAGTGGTGTCCGTGAACGATTGTGTGTACAATTCCCACAGACAGATGTGGCTCTTCCTCAAGTTCGCAACAAGTTATCCGTCAATTTTCAAAGATCAGGCGTTTCACTTGCTGAATGTTCATTGGAACGACAGCACTGGACTCCGAGATCGGTTTCACGCCTTCATTCACAAGAGACTTCATCGCAAATCTCTGTTTGACTTGAACACCCCTCAGAATAATAATAATAATCATAATAATAATAATAATAATAATAATAATAAAAACAGCGAGAGTAGCTCTTGGAGAAACCACATACAGCCGTCTACCTCGGCACACTAAGCTCCATTATCTTTAATTACAGCTGGAGAACAAAGACAGACAACAGCTACACCTGATGATAAAAGCAATAGGGCTTTAATGCCACACACATCCAAATAATTATTTCTCTCACACATCGTGTCTCTTCACACCATTTGCTGGTCATCACTGTTTTTCCTCATGGATTTGTTGTTGCCACCTTCATCCTTATTGGCCCATCTCTTCCCTCCTCGCTCTGTAATGAGTAGATGAACTCGTCACATGAGTGGACCACAGCAGTTGGATTTCTGTTTCTGGGACTCGATGAAATCGTGGATCTGAAACTTCGGTTCGTGAGGCTGTTGGGCCGCTCTGTGTTTCAGCTCTCTGTGTTTAAAACAGGGACGAAAACAGGTGATGTTAAGCATCAGTTACTCTATCACCACTATACAATATTATTTCTTTTTTTTTATTTCTTTTTGAATTTCCTTCCTAATTTAGTCGTATCCAATTCCCACCCGCCACTAGGGGGCTCTCAAATTAAGGTTACTATTAGCAGACAGGGAGGGCCGAAGACTATCACGTCTCCTCCGAACCACTCCACGCCAGCCAACCACATCTTTTCGAACTGCTCACTCATGCATTGGGGGCGGCTTAACACACACGAAGGACACACTATTTCCCATGAAATAGGCTGTAGAGCCGTGATTGATGTGAAGGCGCTAAGTGTCTCCAACCCCGCCCTGCTGAGAGAGAGTTCGGCCAATCAGCTCGCTCTAGGCCCCCGGCTGCGAGAGGTTACAGCATTGCCCTGGAATCGAACTACGATAGGGCGAGCACTTTACTGCTGTGCCACTCGGGGTATTTTAACATTTTTCTTGATATAAGAAACTGTTTTGTTAGAAAAGTTATGAGAAAAGATTTGAAAAATAAAATAATAATATTAATTAACTATAACTATAAGCAAAAGAGAAGAGACATAATAAGATAACCTGCCTTGCTATGGCGAGGAATGCGAGCTCCACGTTAACACCTGTCTTGGCGCTCGTCTCCATGAAAGGAACTCCGTACTCCTTGTTTAAATTAAAAGGGAGGCAAGGTTTGTTTTTAGAAAGAAGGGGAAAAAAACAGTGTGTTCACACATACAGTACAACAGTCACCTCTGTGAATTTGGCAGAGCAACAAAAAATGTGATAAAACTTATGTCGTTCATTTGTGGTCTGTTCGAGCTGTTTCAATGACTGATCCGGTGAAACTGTTTTTGAGATATTATAACTAATACATATAAAACTATACAGCATTCAAACTGAAATTATGTCATCCTAGTGTTTCCTTCCTAGGATTTGCGCAATTTATTTTTTGCCCATGTACAGTATATACATTCTTAAACACCACTGCAAACACAGTACAAACTCTAATGTGCACAGATAAATTCACAAATATGTCTTGATAAAACTGATACAAATCCCCAGAACATTATATAAATCATGAGTCTCAGACTCCAGTAAGGCATGTTTAAATAATAATATTAAATTAAAAAATGCATTCAAGCATAGGTCTCTCTAACACACACACACACACACACACACACACACACACACACACACACACACACACACACACACATACACACACACACATTCCCAACCATGTTAACAAAGCATGAAACATCCCCCAGGATCCACATTAGCCTCTAGAGCAGGGCTTTTCTAAGTCTAAGCTTTGTATTCTGTTTCGAGATCATTACAGCGATCCTGGCTGAGATTAATGGTAAACGTAATAATTTTTCTGTTTGAAATCGTCGTCATGTCAACGTAAACAGCCAAGGAGGACATTGTTTAACGTCACAAAGTTCAAGGGTCGGCTAACAGGTGCCTGTTCAAAAGTAGCGAGATAGCTAACAGCTACAACAGGCATACTGTACAAGCGAGACTTCTTTCAGTGTACATCACTTCTAGGGACCACACCTTCTTTGCCATGGTCAGACTTTACCATTCCTCAGACTAGGCTGCTGCTTGTTTTGACGGTCTTTGGGCCGTTCTTCTGCATGGAAAAATTTCATCCATTTAATTGGAAATGCACAACAAGTGCGCTGTCAATTGAGAGCGAGACCGTAGCAATGCTTGTGCGTTTTTCATGATGTGTCCATGCCACGGTGAAATAAAAAGTGCCTACTTTTCAAAATGTCACAAATTCAACGCAGGTCATGTGACATGAACTAACGCGTCAGCTTTACTCTTTTCTGTCCTCATGGATCAGTGGGTAAAATTCTCCATGTTTTCTTTGTGATGATTGTGTCTTGTTCTTGGTCAGTTGTTTAATTGGTTTATTAAACATAATAATAATAAAAAAAATCTATTTGCATACGTATTTTGTTTAGGCATGAAAATCCTTCAATGAAGATTTTTCTCTTATAGTTATTTTTTTCTAAAACACTAAATTCATGGTGGTGTAGTGGTTAGCAATGTCGCCTTGCACCTCCAGCGTCCGGGTTCGATTCCCGTCTCTGTTTGCATGTTCTCCCCATGCTTGGTGGGTTACCTCCCACAGTCCAAAGACATGTAGGTTAGGTTAATTGGTGTTCCCAAATTGGCCGTAGTGTGTGTGTATGTGTGTGTGCCCTGCTATGGAATGGCACCCTGTCCAGGTTGTACCCCGCCTTGTGCCCTAAGTCTCCTGGGATAGGCTCCCAGAATACAGTATTAATCAATATAGATAATGAGTGAGTAAATACACTATGTCCTTTTAGGTTATACAGGAATGACATAAAGAAGAACTATTGCACCTCATACAGTATACAGCTCACACATTTAGTTCAATTCCTCGATAAGCTGAGAATGGTGGCTCTGTAACAGAGCAAGTAAAGAAGCTTAGTTTGGGTGTTCGTTGCTTGTTACCCTCCACTTTTCTGTACACACTGTTATTAAGACTAAGCAACAAGACTTTTGCAACTCATACGAACTACTTCATAGGTTCCAACATTCCCACTGACCTAATAACACCAAAGAAGAAGCATTTTAGGCCTGTACTGCACATCTCTTACAAAGCACCGCCCATACAATTTCACGTTCCCTTCCTCACCTGTAGCCTTCAGACAAACTCACACCCTCGCACTTGTCTGATCTTTCCTCCTACCAAACCACCTGCACCTTGTACTGTACATCCATCCGCCTCCAGTCTCATACACTTGATAGTTTTAAAACTCATGTTTTCTAGGTAAGTAAAGACAGAACTGTAGCAAAAGCACTCACTCTATGTCTCACACAATGTCCATGGTTCATCAGCTCACATTAACATTAGACATGGGCTATTATTAAACATGACTTCTGCAGGAGACACTCTTTTGCAGCTTGTTTATGGATTTATGTAAATTATTTGCTTGATTGCAGGTTAGTGAGAAAGGTAAGGGGTTTTTAATGAATAATGGATTTTTCTTTTTAAATATCCCTTTTTTTAGTTTTATTAGTGAATGTGGCTTTATACGTATGTGACATGTATGAATATGTATGCATTTATTCTCAATGTGAACTACAAAACAGAGGTCTGTGAAATATGTGAAACTTAAAATCAATGTGTTATCTTTTATGGAAAAGATTAAGGATTTTTTTTTACAGTTCTATCTTTACAAACCCTTAGTTTATCCATGCTTTGTTTTTACTCACTGAAACAAAAAAAAAAAAGTGAAAAAGTGGAATAAAAGTCTCTTACCTTGGCCAGCTTCTGTCCGTCCTCAAGCTTTATCACTCGTTCAGCCGCCATGTCTGACTATAAAAATGCACACAGTAATGGAGTAATCATTACTCAAATGTTGCCACCTAGATTTTAATCCACTGTATCAATAGATACAAAAATCAACACCCGAATGCAAATTAAACGTGCCTTAAATTTAAGGAGAGTAAGCCGGGTTGTATCAGTATCACGCATGATAATCCAATCCTGTGAATTCTCGTTGTGCATGTGGAAAAGCTGTGATTACGACTGTTGACTTATACACTGCAACTGTATACATTATCTCATATCACAGTCATGATCACGATCCTTCCAGATGTTGTACAGTTCTTAATTTGATTCCAGTCATTTGTGCTTTAGTTGTTTTCTATGCTTGCCCCAGGGCAATAACTTGACTTTTTAAAAACACTATAACCTATTTTCTGTGACCATGGGATATGTCTTCGGCATGGCTGTTTAAGAAATGAGAAGAGACTCACTGCATCTGTTAGGAATTTTTTTAAAAATTGATGTTTCTCTATACAAAGGTACTACTCAACATAGTCTCCATCACAGGCGATTTGTATTTACACCAATCATTGAACCGACTCCCGAATTGTCTTGTCGCAGTTGATGGTCTCCTACAGAGCTACAGAATGTTTACAGAGATGACACCATTGAAAAATCAATATGAACAGATGGATGAAGGAGTTTAAAGGGAA
Source organism: Clarias macrocephalus (assembly GCA_011419295.1). Lineage (NCBI taxonomy): Eukaryota > Metazoa > Chordata > Actinopteri > Siluriformes > Clariidae > Clarias > Clarias macrocephalus. The sequence goes on along the minus strand of JAAGKR010002309.1, from coordinate 8,646 downwards.
AACAAGCATTGAAGACGAACCCCTGGAGACCATCAACTACGACAAAGGGGATTTTCAAAGAGCATTCAAGTTCTGGTGCATGGATGTGCACAAACAAAGGCTTCTAATGGAGAGAAGGACTTTTGTGTAGGACTGTTATATAGAGGAAGCGTTACTCTACTAATATATTAAATTTGAACAACCTATGTCGGTTATTAAAAACGTTATGCCTACTTTTGCATTACCTTTGGTACAGCCCTTGTATTAATCAATGCAGTAATAATATTGTCAAAGCTTTTTACGTATTTGCATATATAAATCCAAACAGTACCTTTTTTTTTCCCTTTAAGTGAACAAGAGAATTTTGGATTTGACACATACAGTATATCCAGAAAAAGGACCTCACAAAAATAATCTATCTATAAATAAAAGGTTTACATGGCCAAAACGTGCTTTTTAAATATCTTTATGTTCCATACATTGAAGAACCAGAAACCAGTCTTAGAAAAAAATCTGTCTGCATGACTGTATGTCCTTATGCCTGAATATCTGTATGTCTGTCCAGCCGAGTTTCCCTCAAGGTGGGTGTGGCTACACGTGTCACACAAACAGAGCCAATTCATTTTGCGATTTTCCCTCGAGGGAAATACGCGTGGGTATACGCGTAACTCAGCAGAGCCAATCAGTGTGATAGTTCACCGTGTATACACAGAGGATGACACAGAAGATACAGAAACGATGGGAATAGACCTTACAAACTTCCACAATCCTCACCAAACAAACAAAACTGGTTAAAAGATGTGTAAATAGGAAATTTTAAGGTTATGAATGATACAGGGAAAGAGGTAGCTTATATGATAGAGCGGAGAAAGGTAGATATACTGTGTGTCCAATCTAAAAACACCTCCAAGACTAAAAACACTTTTAAAATAGCTTTACTATGCTGTAGACAAAAATGGTGTACTGTAGGTCTAATACTGAGGGAAGAGTGTAGTGGAAGTGAGGAAAGTGTCTGATAGAGTGATGAACTGGAAAAACTGGAAGTCGAAGAGGTAATGATAAATGTCATCAGTGCATACGCTCCACGTGTAGGATGTGATGTGAAGGAGAAAGAGTTAAATAAAGTGGTAGTGAGTGTCCCCACAGAAGAATGATTGGTAACTGTAACTAACCCTAATGGGCATGCTGGAGAAGGGGAAAGAGGCGATGGGTAGGTGATGGATACGTATGGGGGTCCAGAAGAGGAACGTGGAAGTAGATTATAATAAATGTTGCAAAAGGATGGAAATGGCAGTGGTGAATACATATTTTGAGAAGAAAGAGGAACACAATGTGGCGTAATAATGGTGGAAGATGTACTCAGGTGGACTATCTGCTGTGTAGGAGATGCAATTAGAGACTGATGTTGCAGGAGATAGTGTAGCTAGCCAACATTGGATGGAGGGCGTTGGGATGACCTTGGAGGAATAGAAGGAGAAAAAGATTGGGAGGACTGAAACCGGGATTAGATGGTGGACACAGCATGGCTTACTCCAAAAAAATGGGCCGTACACTATGAAAACTCAACATTGCGCCATAGATTATATCAAAATGTTGAGCAGAGGGGAAGTTACAGTATGAGCAGTTCCGCTTTTTTTGTTGTTGTTGCTTTAAACGTTTAACTACGTATTTCTACAAACTCTTTACCCATCAACAACGGGTACTAACACTAGTACTTATAAAAATATTAATGATGATAAGTTTTTATTCAAATATGTAAAATATTTCTTAATTGAAAAAAAAATGTGAAAAAAGATTACTGGGGAAAAATATTATACAAAAATCCATTACATGGTTTTTACAGCCAAAAACATCGCTATGTAATGGTTATGTAACTAAAAACCTTTTTATTTGACTGGATAATTGTGTTTTTCCAAGTCCAGCTTTTTGTCAAATTATGCTGTAAAGAACAGCAAATGCTGCATTTACTATAAATGAGCACTGAGTTCATTAAGAAATTTGGGATTAAGCAATGTGCAAGCATTTCTTATCACACACAGCCAGCTGTACAGCTGCCTTTGAATTTCTGAATTTTTGAACCGCCAGCATGTTGTACTTTATACTAGCAAAGGTTTATATTGAACAGCTGCCAAAACCACTATTAAACGCTATAAGCAAGTTATTAATTTCCGGGATAAGGACAGGAAACCATAAAGCTCATGATGCAGCCTGATGAAGGTCAGTGATCTGAATTGTATCAGAAATGCTTCAATGCTGACATTGGATACCAAGAGCTGCTTACATTATATATAAAATCCTTTGGTCTTGTTCCATCTTGTTAATCCTACTGTATATTTACAGGTGCATCATATTTCCTACATATAAACCTACTAAAAACCTAACAAGAACACAAAAATGTTTTGATTGAATGTTTTTATTTTAATGTCAGAGGAGTTTCTTTAGCTCCTCCCCAGGAAGTTCCACTTACCTTGTTGCCAAGCAACATGATGACCACATCCTTCTGCGCATACTCATGAATTTCAGTCAGCCAGGCCTGTGTGGTGATACAGATGGAAGAAAATAATTGAGATGACGTGAGAAGACAGACCTTGTATCGAGGAAAAAAAAAAGTGTTGCTGTTTGAAAAGGAGTGCAAATGGTGCTTCAGATCAGAAAATGACTTTGTGCTTGAATCGCACACTAAAATTCCACACTCACCCTGATATTGTCAAAAGATGATTTTCTGGTAATGTCATACAGAAGCAGGAGAGCTGAAAGGGTGAAGACACAAAATAAGCACGAGTATCTCGAATATTTTACTGGGACAAAAAAACAAAAAATTACAAACATCTTTATCATTGCCTTTTCACAATAATCAGACTATAATGGAAAGGGGTTGAAAAGGGTGCTGTTACCCTGTGCATCTCGATAGTAGGCATGAGTGACACTGCGGAACCTTTCCTGTCCTGCCGTGTCCCAAATCTGTCAGACATGACGCATGAATCAATAAGATAATCCAACACTCCAGTATTGTAAACATCTATTGACATCAATAATAATAGCTGGATCACACAGTATAGTAACACTGCATCTTTAAAATGTCATTCTTTTTCAGGCTCGAAAAAGGTTCAAAAAGGAAGTCAGTTAGGTTCGATTCCTGCACCAGACTTGGCATTTACCATAATCCTGGATAAAGCCCATCTCTTAACAGGAAGAAAGAAAAGGTTGACTAAAAGTGTGAACTCAGCCTTCAAACTATGGCAGAAATAGCAGAAGTTATATAACAGCCAATTCACACTAATAACCTGACGGTAGTCTCACAGGAAGCAAAGTATATTTTCGCTGCTCAGCTGTGCTATAAGCAGACACAATTTATACTGTCTGTGATTCCTCGAACGGCCGAATGGAATGTTGTCTGGGAACTGCAGAGATATTCAGTGAAACATTTTGGATAACAGCACAGGATTTGGTGCGTGCATGTACGCGCGCATGCGTGTGTGTGCTGCGCAGAGAGTAGCATGAAATCTATTTATATATGATGCCAGCCCGTTCTGAGGGTTACCACCGCAAGTATGTTTCAGACCTGTGGGAAACTCTGCAATTACACTGGGTCCCATCATACGCATAAACTTACTACTACTACTACTACTACTATATACAGATATACTTTTAAGACCATAAATTTTGGAACAATTTTGGAAAAAAAAAAAAAGATTTTTGGGACTTTGGCCTCCACCACAGTGTATTTGAAATGAGACACTCAAGATGTGAGTGAACACAAGGCTTTCTGGCTTAATTCAAGGGATTTGACAAAGTGTGGCATTAACCATTCAGGAATTACAGCCATGTTCATACACACCCATTTTTGTAGGATTCATAAATAATGGAACAGACTAACATAATTACAAACATAAGCAAACTTTAATCCTTAGATAAAAATCCTTTACAGTAAATAACTGCCTGAAGTCTGAAACCTTGGACAAGGCCAAATGCTGATCAAATTCCTCCCTTGAGATGCTTTGCAAATCTTTTACTGCAGCTGCTGCTTGTATGTCGGTCTTTCTGCCATCAGTCTGTTGATTTGAGAGCAGGTGATTGACCTGGGCAGTAAAGAATAATTTCTTTGTCTTGAGAAAGCCTTGGATAGCTTTCACTGTACTTGAGTGTGTCATTTTAGCTTTGTTCCAAAATTTATGGACCTGGCTGTACATAATATTACATAATACAAAAGGATTACAGGTAACATTGGTTGTTATTGCTTTTTTTAATCAAGTCCATTATGTGCGTACTTAAAAAAAAAAAAAAAGAAAAGAAAATGTGAAAAGACAAGATGTTCTTGCTATTATTCAACTCTTTTGTTCAAAACATAATTCGTGCAGTTCTGATATTTGCCCCTTCAATTAATTTGTACATTCTGTTTGTAATTGGAAAATGTTTGCTTAGTCTATTTGCATATTTCGTTTTTTTCCCCGAAGGCATTTTGAAATACCAATGATTCATTGTTTATTACATCCGCTATTGTGGTTCAAGTGTGCCTTCCCCATCATTGTTAATGACGTGTGTAACTAGTGACAGTTCATATCAAACAAGTCTTTACTTCATACCATTTCTATATAAAAATGATCCATTTTTATAGCAGGCATGTGAAAAGGCCTTGCACAAGGTCTGCGTTTCTGTTCATCTCAAAGATGTTCAGTGGAGGTAAGGGTTCTTTGCAAGTCACTTGAGTAGTTTTTTTTATTCACTCAAAACTTGGCAAACTATGTCTTCATGGAGCTTGCTTTGTGTACAGGGGCATTGTTATCCTGGAAAAGGTTTTACTTTCAGTAAGCCAAATTGTATTTCTACAGCATACAAATATACTCTGCTTCTAACTGTGTAGAAAGAGTTTCATACAGTGCCGACAGAAAGATTTCAGACCCTTTTAGGTTTTCCACATTATTTTATATTTCACATTCATCGTAAAATAGATTCAAATCCTTTTTCCCCTCATCATTCTATAAAAAAAAAAAAACCCTCCACAATTACAAAGTAAAAACAAGTGTCTCCCCAGGGATGCTTAACCTCTATTGAGCACAGGTCCAGACTCCGGCTCGGCCACTTCAGGACATTCACAGAGTGGTTCTGAAGCCACTCCTGTGTTTTCTTGGTGTTGTGCTTTGGGGCGTTGTCTTGTTGAAATGTAAACCTTCATTAAAGCTGAGCACTCTGAAGAAGATTTTCACTCAGGATACTTCTTTATTTTATCTGCATCAGTTTTCTCCTCTATACTGTACAGGGGATGGACAATGAAACTGAAACACTGGCCAATTTAGTGGTGGAGGTTTCATGGCTAAATTTGACCAGCCTGGTGGCCAATCTTCATCGATTGCACATTCCACCAGGAAGGGTAGAGTGTGAAGATTTAATTAGTAGAGTAATAGCACAGTTTTGCTTAAAATATTACAATACACACAACATTATGGGTGACATATCAGAGTTCAAAAGGACAAATTGTTAGTGCTCGTCTCGCTGGCGCATCTGTGACCAAGACAGCAAGTCTTGGTATCCAGGGTAATGTCAGCATACCACCAAGAAGGACGAACCACATCCAACAGGAGTAACTGTGGACGCAGGAGGAAGCCGTCTGAAAGCGATGTCCAGGTACTAACCCGGATTGTATCCAAAAAACATAAAACCACAGCTGCCCAACTCACTGCAGAATTAAACGTGCACCTCAACTCTCCTGTTTCCACTAAAACTGTTTGTCGGAACCTTTAGTCTTGTGCCAGTGCCAATTGTCGATTTCAATGGTGCCAGCTGCGAAAATCTTGGGCTGTTAACAATGTCAAAAACATATTGTTTTGAGTCCACCTTCACCGTCTTTCCCACATCCAGGAGAGTTGCATGCCCAGAGTGAAGCATGGGGGTGGATCAGTGATGGTTTGGGCTACAATATCATGGCATTCCCTAGGCCCAATAATTGTGCTAGATACTACCAAATACTACCGACCCATTCTGGAGGACCACGTGCACCCAATAGTTCAAATATTGTATCCTGAAGGCGGTGCCGTGTATCAGGATGATAATGCAAAAATACACACAGCAAAACTGGTGACAGAGTGGTTTGATGAACATGAAAGTGAAGTTGAACATCTCCCATGGCCGGCACAGTCACCAGATCTAAATATTATTGAGCCACTTTGGGGTGTTTTGGAAGAGCGAGTCAGGAAACGTTTTCCTCCACCAGCATCACATAGTGACCTGACCACTATTCTGCAAGTAGAATGGCTCAAAATCCCTCTGGTCACTGTGCAGGACAATTAATACTCTATTGGCCACAAAAGGAGGCCCTACACCATACTAATTAATTATTGTGGTCTAAAACCAGGCGTTTCAGTTTCATTGTCCAACACCTGTACTAATCTCCCTGTCAATTGCTGGATGCCGCCAACACCGTGTTTAACAGTAGGGATGATTTTAATAGGGTGATTCACAGTGCGTGATTTCCTGATTCCAAATAGTTGTTTCTCATAGTCTGATAGTCCATCAGGTGGCTTTTGGCAAACTCCCATGGGCTGTCATGCACTTTTAGTGGGGAATGGCTTCTCTCTGGCCATTCTACCACAAAGGCCTGATATGAAAGGTCTTTCTGTAGGTCCCTCCCATCTCCATAAGGATCTCATTTATAATTAGCCTTAGATACTTGGTTACCTCTCTGATCGAGGCCCCTCATCCCCAATTACTCCGATCTGGAAAGACTGTGGGTCATTTAAGAATGATAGACGCTGTCATGCTCTTGGACACTTCCAATGTATCCTTCCCAAAATCTGTGTCTTGACACAATCCTGTCTCTCAGGTCTACAGATAATTCTCTAGACCTCATGGATTTGTTTTCACTCTGAAATCCAGAATCTACTGTAATGCCTTATATAGACGAATGCATTTTATAATTATGTCCGGTAAAGTCAATAAGGCGCAGGTGGACTTCGGTCAAATTACAGAGAAAGCTTTAGGACCACTGATAGGAGTAGGATGCAACAAAGCTTAATTGCAAGTGTCAACTGTATAAGGGTAATAAGACTGATAACTGAATAGGAATAACAAATTAACAAAAAACTATAAACACATGTATTTACTTTCTCAATGTGGGGTATTGTGTGTGGAATGTTGAGCAAAAAAAATATTTGAATGCATTTTAGTATGACCGTAAAACATAACAAATGTGGAAAACTTTTTTTTTTAATGGGTCTGAAAACTTCCCGTCGGCACTGTATGGGTGTGATGCTCAGGTGTCCACAAACATTTGTGTGAGATGATGTGAATGGCGAAAGATTTCTTGCATTTTATTGTGTTTCTTTCTTGAGAGGAGAGCTTTCACCTGCAATCACATCTATACCAGCCAGCTGTCACACCAACAACAAAATAACACTATAAACCAAAAATAAGATTATTACGTATTTCCTTTACACAACTTTTACATGTTCTATGAAGAGATAATTTTGCTTCTAGAAATCATTAAAATCTTTAAAAAGATCGTTCACAGACTAGAACAAACTAGAAATGAGTAAAAATGTCTGGAAATAGCTTTAATCTGCAATCTTATGGGAAATACTAGATAATAACTATATTCAAGATGTAGTGCTGGTAAATCTTCTTATCACCATTTACAGTTCTATTACGAACGCTACATGTTAAAAGCTGGTGCTCAGAATGTTGCCATTTTTATATATTTTTTTATTCTTGTGGACCAAATCCTGCACAGTCACACTAAATATCTAGCTTTCATGAATATGAAACGTTTTGTATTATACGTGTTAATGATCAAGGTTTTCATTGACTACCCTGCACATGACTACCTTGAATCTAGGACAACAGATGCAATGTGATAGAATAATATAAATGATGACAGCTCACTTACCTGAAGCTTGACTTTCATATTATCCACTGCCACCACCTTGTTCTTAAAAAAAAAAAAAAAAAGAAAATGAGTGTTAAAAGATAAAATATATATATATATATATATATATAAGCACAATAAAAAGATTTGTCATTTTCCAGTCACAGAAATAAAGAAAATGTAAGAGTTTGTTATGTAATGAATATATATGCACAGACACGCACCTAGTAATGAGACTCACACCGATCCGATTCCTTGCATAGCATAGGACCGTTTAAAGTGTAGCTCTATGCTTAGACTTAATTACCCAAGAGAGAAGAAAGATGGCAATCAAAAATAACAGTCAGCCTCTCTGTTCCTTTTCTTGACGACGTGTCTGGTCAGCATGTGCTGAACGAAACGTTTGAAAATTACACCTCCTGCCCCGAAAACATGACGCTTATTAAAATCATTTCACACGTCACTGCCAAATGGCTCAATGAACCTGACAAAGACACAGAAATGCTTCACGCTGATAGGTGTTAAAAGTGACAGATTCAAGCCGTGACACACTGTTAGCGGCGAGGATCAAAAACAGGCAAAACCATGGGTGGCTTTTTAACATGGAGATTTGCCAAGGAGAAAACAATTAATTAAACCTCACGATATAAGCCAACGTCTTTTATTTGTTTCTTAGCATGAAATCATATGCTTGAACAGAATTCAACTAAAAATAACGCAGGCCAGGGACCATGAACGTGTTTACTGTAGAGTATGTCTGTGCCTACTTAACTACTTAAATGCTCTTGTTTGCGGGTACATTAGAATTT
>JAAGKR010002308.1:43473-97642 GCA_011419295.1 Clarias macrocephalus | reverse complement strand
AATTTAATCAGAAGTAGTGTGTAGCCAATCAGAAGTAGTGTGTGGAGGTCTGTGATTGACTAGTTTAGTGGCAGTTTTGTAACGGCGGACAAAATTGAGCGAGCGTACAGGTAGAATTGAGCCCGCGCAGAAAAAAAGACTCTGCACGCGAAGAACCGAGCTGTTCAGCGCTTAGGGGAGACACTGCACGTACATAGAATGCATTGTCTGCTCTCAAAATGTCAAAACTGTGCGCTCAGGATTGTGGTATGAATATAACGCCATAGAGGGACACCTGCTGAAGGACTGCACGAGCTGCCCTTTCAGTTTCATTGAAACTGAGCCAGCCATTGCCAAGAGAAAGCATGTGAACGTTAACAGGTGCATATGAGAGGGCCGATGCCATGCGCCCAGGGACTCTAAAAGTATGCAGATTCTACAACGCTGTTTAACTACCTGCCGAGGGACAGCTGCTTGAAGAACTGCATGAGCTGCTCCAGCAACTTTAGTTTCATTGAGGCCAGTCATTGTGACCCAGACGTTAAAAGGAAAAGGAGTAGGATCTTGCCTACTGCCTGTGTGTCTGTGGTGCACAAGTTCTTGCAGCACTATATATACATATATAGTGCATATTTATACAACAGGTTGTTATGACTGTGTGATCTGATTGAATGAGAGCCATTCCATGATTGGTGATAATAGATGGTAACAGAACTGGGATGTTTAACTATATGCATCACTCTGCATTACAGGTGTATAAGTTAATTAAGCTATCTGTTAGTCTTCAGCATGCCTGAAAGTAGGTCAGTAGGGTCTGCAGTACTGAAGAGAGTGCAGCTGCCTGGCAAAAACCACAAGTAAAACCACAAGTAAGACATTATTTAGTCATGGAAGCACATTCCGCAAGAAAAAACATCTTATAACTTTGTCACTATTGATTGCTTCCAAGTTGTTACAAATTCCTGTGTTTTTTTATACACCTAAGGTGACCTTTATAGATAACTAGCTTTTAACAGAAGGCTGTATCCCAAATCCCTCTCTTAACCCCTAATCAACGACACTGCTTGGTGTGTTGGACAGGTGACTTATACACCCTACATTGCGCACAAGCTTTCTATTTAACACACCTTGGGATTCAATGCCAGACCCTGTAGGTTAACATACCTGAAATTATAAAGTGAAATAAGTGAAAATATAAAGAGAAACAAATGAGATTTACAGGACTTTCAAACACCTTCATGGTTTATTCTTATTACCTTTTGGCTACATAGTGCCAACAAGAATTTAAAACTACTTTCACCCCTGTTAATAGTATCTGGCGGTCTCCACTAGAATCTAGGTAGTTCCTCTAATCACGAAAGGACATGTGTTGGGAGAGAAAAACTACTGGTTAAATGATCAAACAAAATAAAAAAAGCTGTTGATAATAAATTGTGTTTGTGTAACTGTTTTATAAAAGCAATATTACACAAGATTGTACTGTTGTGCTGGATATCTTAACAGCTGTAATGCCTATGATTGCATCACAGCCCTGCTGATATCCAACACAACAGCACTCACTTTACAGGTGATATTTCTCATATATAGTTACTGTTTGTTTAGGGCAAGTGTATTCCTAGTCATTCCTAGTCATGCCTTGAATATTTTTTTTCTTTGTTCGTTTAACGTGTTTTTAATCCTTTTTCAGCATCTTTATAATTTAACATACCTTTCAAATGCAAAATGCTTTATTGGTCTATTCATTTATTTTTCAGAAAAAAGACTGGCTCTGTCTAAATTGTCAGACCCAAAGACTAATGTCTGGTGGACTTGATGACCCCCCTCTTCCTTATGGATCTCCAAAACACCAACAAGTGGGCTCACCTCGGCACCACATCCTGGCCAGTCAGCAACCTGCTCCACAGCCAACATCTCAGAAAGTGTCCACTACTCAACAGGAAGGATCCAATGCAATGTCACGACAGCAGAATCTTCCAACAGCTGACAGGGCTGTTCCTGTTCCTGCAACTACCGTCAAATTGGCAGGGGATACAAAACCCGTTTCTCACTCCTCTTCAGCTCTTACCACAACTAAATCTATCAGTGAAGCACAGAGAAAGGCTGTGACAAAATTGATCAATGAGCCTGAGCATGTTTCTGCTATCACTGAGGAAAATAAACCTACTTATAAGAAAGGAACTACTGAGCCCAGTGTCACCACCACAACTAAAGATGAGAAAAGGGACTCCCAGCGATCCAGATACTATGAGGTAATTCTCTATTTCAAAGCATTATTTAAAACTATCCAGAAAAGGCCCCATGTTTAAGAATATGCAAAATAATGCACAACATTGCACCACAATTTTTGGTATTGTCCTGACTTTTGTCACAGATAATAACCTGGAACAGTGGTGTGCTATAGTACCTATAAGTATAGGTGTTATATTTTTAACCAAAAAAACTATTTAGATGGCCCACAATAATGTCTTCAAATCTGTCTGATTCATTAAACCGCTGTAAATCATTTGCACAGCTCATTTTAATTATGATTCAGCCAATAGTCCTATATGCTTTTGACAGACCTCAGGTTACAGTCATATACAGTAGATCTAATTTATGTTAAACATGCTATGATGTTTGCAACTGTAAAAGCAAAAGAGTTAAAGAAATTACTATATTTATGTGTAAATGTAAATAAAATAATAATTTCAGCACGTGTGTGTGGCCAGGGTTTCCTGCTAAATTCTACTTAAACATGTTTAAGTCAGGAAGTCACAAGAAAAGATGGTCCAATAGTTTGTCTTTTTCCATTTTATGTTTCTACTGAAATTAATGGCACAAAAAATATATAGATACCTGAAAATCCCATCTTTAGGTCACCTGTGTGTTGCCACAAAGCTGAATTCACACAGTTGTCTTAAATATTTTTGTCTGCTGTACTGTAGTATTAATATTTTAATTCATTGAAAACAGTTTTGTATTTATTCAAAACTTCATGTGATAACCTCAAAAATGTACAATGATATCCTGGTGCTATTGATAAGCACTGAAATATAGGAACTAAAAGTAATCATAAATTAATTTTTGTTTTATATGTATCTAGTTGTATCTGTTAACATTTTGTGCCTTTTGGTTAGTGTCAGTATTACTATACTATAATCTGTAATCGTAAATTATATTTTGAATTTTTAACTGCAAGTCAGTGATTTATTGCACTTATATTTACATGCACTGTGATCCAAAGTTTGATTGTACAGATACACCATATATTAAAGTAATTAGCTGATTCATCTTGTGTTTACTGCCATACTTATCTTCCATGTGCGTTAACCAGCCATGGTTTGGCAAATATATAAGATGAAATTTAATTTGCAATTTAAATTTTCTGGTGTTCCTTAGGAGACAAGCAAAACAAACAGCACCCATGACCTATCACGGAGTCCACAGAGCTTGAGTGATACAGGCTACTCCTCAGATGGGATCTCAAGCTCACACAGTGAAATTACTGGCCTCATCCATGAAGAAGAAATAAAGTTAAGTGAGAAGAGTATGTCTGGAAACCTTACGCCACCAAGCCCTTCAGAGATAACTAAACTAGAGAGCTCCATGCGACCTCTACTAGAGTCAAAGGTATTCTCTGAAGATGATAAAACTTGGGATAAACAACATGGTAGAGACCGGCACCACATGGGCACTGATAACAGAAAGCACAGATCCCAAACACTATCAATTAGTCCAGAGCAGTATGATTCAGATGAAGACCTGGAGGATATTATGGAAGAAGAGGAGGATCCAACTGACTGGGAGACCAAACCAGAGCTCAGAACAGTAACTGCTGCTGGAGATTCAAAGAAAAAGAAAAAGCCTGAGCCTAATGATATAACTGATGAAGAGTTTATGAGAAGGCAGATCATGGAGATGAGTGCGGATGAAGAAAATGAGGATGAAGAGGATGAAGAAGAGTTGGAAGAGGATGAAGAAGAAGAGGAAGATGAAGATGACGAAGGATATGGTTACCAAAAGGCCAAAAAAATACATAAGCACATAAGTGACTCAGGGAAAGAAAAGCGCCGTCTCACTCACCATTCAAGCAGCTTTGAAGAGGAGAGCAAAACTACCTGTGAAATTTACAAGGGATCAGCTGAGGAAGGAGAGGAGGACCTAATTGGTTCACAGGGAGGATTACGAAGATTCAAGACAATAGAACTGAACAACACCAACAGTTACAGCCGAGACATGGAACTAAACAATGAAAATGATTTGAGCCTGGACAGAGAGCCTGAACTAGAAATGGAAAGCCTAACAGGTTCCCCAGAGGAAAGATCAAGGGGGGAGTATTCCTCTACTCTCCCTCCTACAACTTCCAGCTACAACTCAGGAACATCTCCTACTTCTGTATCCTCCATGGAAGATGACAGTGATAGCAGTCCCAGTAGGAGACAACGTCTAGAAGAGGCTAAACAACAGAGGAAAGCCAGACACCGGTCTCATGGTCCCCTCCTGCCCACCATTGAAGACTCTTCAGAAGAAGATGAGCTAAGAGAGGAAGAGGAACTTCTTAGGGAGCAAGAAAAAATGCGAGAAGTGGAGCAGCAAAGAATCCGAAGTACTGCCAGAAAAACTAAAAGAGACAAAGAAGAGCTGAGGGCACAGAGACGAAGAGAACGGTCTAAAACTCCTCCGAGCAACCTGTCCCCCATTGAAGATGCATCTCCAACAGAGGAGCTGAGACAAGCAGCTGAAATGGAGGAACTTCATCGGTCTTCCTGCTCAGAATACTCACCTTCAGTTGATTCAGAGGCTGAAGGATTTGAAATGTCATCTAAGCTTTACAAGTCAGGTAGTGAGTACAATCTGCCTACGTTCATGCTACTATATTCTCCTACTGAAAAGCCAGAGACTACATCCTGTTCTACTATTACAACTACCTCCTCAAGTGGAAAACCTCTAAAGAGTGCAGAGGAAGTTTATGAAGAAATGATGAAAAAAGCAGAGATATTACAGAAACAACAAAAGCAGCAGCAACAGCAGTCACCACAACTGTATAGCAGTAGTGCCTATCAAGAAGATGATAGAAGAAATGGAAATCAATATGAAGATGAGTATGACTATATTGACCAAGATGATACAAACTATGAGAATGAGGAAGCAAATGATATCTATGAGGAAATACGTCAAACTTCACAAAATATTACCAAACAGTTGGATGATCAAGTAGAAATGGATGTGTCTTATGCAGATAAACACCTGTTAGACACTGGATCAGCTTTTGCTAAACTCTTGGAGCAGAGCAATGCTCTTCTCACCCCTGGAACAAGCCCTACTCAACTCTCAGCTCCAGTATCATTTTCAGAAACTGGAACAGGAGGACGAATACCTGATGTCAGAGTAACTCAACACTTTTCCAAGGATGGCCATAAAGATCGAATTAGAAGTCATGCTGGAAAAAATGCCATGATACCCTCAACTGCTGCCACTACTATCACTGCATATGGCATATATGCCAGGGATGCTGTCCATGTCTCACAAACCACTACTAGTCAAACAATGACTTCACAACAGAACACATTGTATAGCCGACATACAAGTAGCTCTGTCACAACCTCTACCAGTACTTCCAGTGTGTCCAACAAAATAGCTGAAATCACTCAGGCTTATAATCAACGGGAAGGAAGGAGAGCCTCAGAAAGAGTCCAAATAAAAGATGGTGCAACACAACTTGAATCGGTAACTGACTTGCGCTCTCACAATGTCTATGCATACTACAAAGGAAGTCCCCCACTTTCTCCCACTTCACCTCCAACTCATACACCAACCCGATCTGCTTCCAGGAAAACAGCTGAATTTTCAACTCAGACTTTCAGTCCTCCAGTGATAGCACCCTCGGAAGGTTCTGGTCCTACATCTCCTATTATGGCACAGGCCACTCAGACACCTTATAGAGCTATCTCACCACGGCTATTTAGACAGCAGTCCTCTCAGGATGCCACTTTTATGGTAATAACAGTTGGATCAGAGCCAACTAGCCCTCCAAAGCCACTTACAGTTAACACTGCCACCTCTCCCTTATCTTCCCCAACAAAGTTTAGCTACCCTTCATCTTTTGATGCTTATTCACCACCTGTAAGCCCTCCTGACACACCACCACACCAACAGTCATCACTGCATGGTTTCTACAGAACCCATAAAGTTGAAAGAGTTAATGTTGGTACAAGCATGGTGACTGCTGCTAGCTCTTATGCTCGTGGTTCTCTTTCAATGGAAAACATATCACTGTGCCGTATTTCCACAGTTCCTGGCACCTCAAGAGTTGAGCAAGGGCAAAAGATACACAGTGCAAGTGTGGCAGACCTAAGAACTGCGACTAAGTCATCTCCAATTATAATAACAGATCAGGGAATTGACTTGACTCCCTTTGCCACAGAATCTCGAAAATATGCAAGCAGTGTAGAAGGGAGCCCTATTCGCCATTCCACAACTATCCAGCCTCTCATAATGAACTTGAATGCTCAGGAACAGCCACATGTTGTTGCTTCCACAGCAACAACAGTCAGTGTAACTGTTGCTGCCTCAAT
The DNA here is from genome assembly GCA_011419295.1 of Clarias macrocephalus. Taxonomy (NCBI): domain Eukaryota; kingdom Metazoa; phylum Chordata; class Actinopteri; order Siluriformes; family Clariidae; genus Clarias; species Clarias macrocephalus. Next base: position 91,109 of record JAAGKR010002308.1, on the reverse strand, counting down.
GTTCATTCCTCAACTTAAACAGCCTGTGGTATATGGTGATCCCCTTCAGAGCAGAACAGATACGGGCCAGGGCATAGGGACAGTGGTATGCCTTGTACAGAACAAACAACCACCAATTGATACATCTATACCAAATATTGATGCCAAGCTAGAAGATCTTAGTATTCAACAACAGCAACTACTTAAGCAACAGCAAAAGTTACAACATCAGCAACAGCTTTTAGAGCAGCAACTTCAGCAACATCATCACCTTCAACAGCAGCAAGCTTCTTCCTTTGCAAAGCTTAATTTATCCAGTCAATGTCCAACATTAAAGAAGGACCTAATTGTTACCCAGACGAGCACTACACCTGCTATCAGTGCAATATCCCCAGCTCTGGCACCTGAGATTTATAACTTTGGCAGTGCTGTGGAGTTGAAGAGTAAATCACCTGTTCAGCCTCAAGTTATGATGGTTCAGCTGGATAGTACTGCACAAGGGAAACCTCTGACCCAGTTGATGAAATCAGAGGAAAGTCAGGATGCAAGGGATATAACTGCACAAATCAAGAAAGAGAATCAGGTTGTGTGTTGTGATGTAGTTTATAACTTGCCATTTGGTGGTAGCTGTGTGGGTGGACCATTCTCCCAAAAACCAATGGCTGAAGAGATGACAAATGTTAGTGAACCACCAAGGCCACCTTCTGCCCCACCACAGCTCTATGAATCAATGGAGTCAAAGCAACATAAACAAATATGTCATGATTTCACTTTGAAATCATACACACTCCCTTTTCCTGGCCGATTGCAACCATCCTTATCTGAGACCAATCTTACAGAAGTAGGGCTTCAGTCCTACTCTTCTAAACCTGACATGCATGCCTCTAATGTAGAATTATCAATGGATTTAAACTCAGTTAAGCATGGTTATGAAGGAGGATTTCTTGGAATGGGTCTTCAATATGGTTCCTACACAGATCTTCGTCAGGGTGATGTGGTAGCTCGAACTGTCCCCATGCGCAGGTACAGTTCCCTGTCAAACATAAGTTCAGATTATGGATACTCTTCATGTGACCTTTCTAGTTTACCAGATTCTAACCTTGCCCAGTATAGTGCCACTACTGCTAAAGAGATTAGTAGAATGTGTGCAGCCCTTAATTCAATGGATAGGTATGGCAGCAACCCTGATTTCTTGCAGGTAGTTCGAGGAAGTGGTCCAACAGGCAGAATTAATTTGCAGCAGAGTCTAAGACCAAGCTTTATATATGGTCCAGATGGAAAGGCTTTTTCCCAAGCTCTAACAAGTCTCATAAATGCAAGACAAGCAAGCCTTAGAGCCATGTATCCTTCAACAATTAGATCAGCTGATGGTATGATCTATTCAACTATCAACACACCCATTGCATCCACTGTGCCAATAACAACTCAACCAGCTTCTGTATTGCGGCCATTATTAAGAGGTGTTTACAGACCTTACCTCACACCAAATATGACACCAGTGCCTCTGGCCAGCCTCAACAGAATGCCTTTGCCCCCTAGAATGCCTCTCATAGGACAGACACCTTACCGTTTTTCAACACCTCCTAATGCTCCTGTTACAACTTCTGTTACTGTGAATGACCCAATTGCAATCACCACCGAGCAGGATGCACCTATCTATCTTGGAAAATCACCAGTATGTTCATCTGCAGCACTAACCCAGGCTTCTACCTTACAGAGTAGCCTAACCACATCAATGGCCACACAAATGATTGCTCAGGTGAACACAACCCAATCTCAAGAGCAGCCATTAAACCTTTCTCAGCCACATCTTCAAACACACATTCCTTCCCAAACACCAGTGGCACTTTATCCTCCTGTTCACAGTCAGTTTCCACAACAATCTGTTTCAACACAGCCAGCACCTCCACAATCAACTTTAGCCACTGCCTCAACTCTAGGAGGTCTTCCACAAGAAAAGGAGATAGAAGAAGAACACCTGCATCGTCAACAAGAAAAGTTGTTGCAATTAGAAAGAGAGAGAATCGAACTTGAAAAATTAAGGCAGCTGCGGCTACAGGAGGAGCTTGAGAGGGAGCGTGCAGAATTGCAGCGGCACCGGGAAAAGGAACATATACTTGTGCAACGAGAAATTCAGGAGCTGCAGACTATTAAACAACAGGTTTTACATCAGCAACAAGCTGAGAGAGAAAGCCAACTGGTTATGCAGCGAGAGCAACTGGCCCAGCAAAAGCAGCAACTTGACCAGATACAGTCTCTGCAGCAACAGCTTCAGCAACATCTTGAGGAACAAAAGAGACAAAAGACTGCAGTTGTGGCATCAGCAACTAGTACTCAACTTGTTTATGACCAAAGTGGCAGAATTCTTCAGCCACAAGACCTGGTTCCTGATATGCAACATGGTGATGTTCAAGTTCCTTCCCGATCTCTATCCAACTCTGTTTCAGAGATGTGTCTGAGGAATAATGAGGGGCAAGCAGATAATAGGTCTATGCGGAAACAAAGGTCAATGCCTCGTTTACAGGATGGTATTGAGGGGGAGGTAACAATGTTTTCCCTGCCCACTAGAATTGTAGACACCAGTGTACAAACAGATGATGAAGATGAAGAAGAAAGATATCTAATGTCCAGAAGAAGAAGGACTAGACGTAGTGTGGATTGCAGTGTACAAACAGATGATGATGAAGATAAGGCAGAATGGGAACAACCTGTCAGACGGAGACGTTCTCGTTTCTCCAGGCACTCTGAATCAGGTGTTGATCCTAAAACAGAAACATCAACATTGCCTGCCAAAGTTGCATCCTCTAGTATTGCCATTCAGACCATTCAAGATTGCTCTTGCCAAACTGAGACAGATCAGCTAGAGAAAATCTCCCCAGCAATACATGTCACAGTATCGGATCCCAACAAAGTTGAGATTGTCCACTACATATCAGGTCCAGAGAGAACGCAGAAGGGGCAAAGCTTAGCTTGCCAGACTGACCCCGAGTCCCTCTCTCAAGGTGTGGTAGTCCCACAAATTAATGTGGCTACTACTGTTAGTCCATATTCCACCAGTGCACAACTTGTGGGAACAGCAGATCCACTTTCTTCACGTCAACAAGGTGTTTCAAAGTTTGAGAGACGTAAACCAGATCCTTTGGATATTAGCTACCAACAGCACCATCTTCACAATGAGTCACTGTCCAGTGTGATTCGGCAACCACCCAAATCCCCTCAGGTGCTGTATTCTCCTGTATCTCCTTCATCACCTCATCGTGTCATAGAGACATCCTTCTCATCTAGTGAGAGGCTGAATAAAGCCCATGTTACTCCACAGCAGAAGGCATATACAGCTGAGTCGACGCAGAGGCACCAGAGTTTACCCCGACCGATGAAGAATGTCCAGAGGTCCTTGTCAGATCCAAAGCCTCTCAGTCCCACAACTGATGAACAAACAAAGGCAAGGATATCCCTTTACCATCAACAAACACTTCAAAATCAGGTATGTAATATAATAAAATATTTTGTATGGATATATTGATAAAGGGAATAGAGATTCTGAAAATCTGTTATCTTGAAAATATTCTATATAAAAATATCCCTTTTTCTGAGACTAATACAAAATTTTGTATTTTTGTAAAATGGTACAATATTAGTATTTTAAAATATATATAATTTGAGAAATATTGGGCCTTATGTAACAAGCGAAATACAAACACATTTTTATCTTATTTTTGGTCATCTCCACAATTTACTCTCATTTTGTTTATACCCATTCATTTCAGGGACTCACCAGTGTTTTCTTATTTTTGCTCTTCTCTTAGGTAAGAGAAAATTTTACAAGTGGTCGAGAGAACTCTTACCAAGAAAAAGAAAAAAGAACCTCCCATTTTCACAGTCTGCTAATTTTTGTCTGAAGCACAGAAATATAGTTGTAAATTTTAGAAATGTAAAGAAAGTCATATGATAATTTATTTTATTATTATAATATGTTTTTAAAGGATTTATAGTTATTGGAGCATTAAATTTTTGGGCTAAAGAGATGCTATTTGTCAATTGATTCCATCAAGCCCCATTTATTATTATTATTATTATTATTATTATTTTTTTTTTTACTATTATAATTTTTTTTTTTTTACAGCATCACCTTTATTTTTCATTACTGCTGTAGTTTTCTTATTATTTTTACTTTTCTTTGGACGCATCCTTCCCACTCTTGCATGCACTGGTCCTTACATGGTGTTTATAAGTGTTACCTATGCTAATTACATGCTAATGATTTATCAGTTTAAGAGACATTCAAGAGAATGTCGCTGCATGAGGCCCATTGTTTTATATTATATTGTCCAAATATTTAAGGGGTTCTTAAATGACACTCATTGACCACTTTGAGTTGTCGCTGCTGGAGAATTTAAGGAAAATCCATGTAGGCGGGTTGGAGCAAATTCAATAAAATGGCTAAATTTAACCCTGACCATGAAACTATTAAATACCATGTTAGAATAGACTACTACTTCATACAGTGAGATTTCTTTATGGCAACATGTGGCGGTTCATAGTTTCTGTAGTCACAGGAAACCAAAGCAAAGGTGCCCAGGTTGCTGTTCACAGGTGGAAGTCATAGCTTTCTTTGGCATGTCATGACAATTCTTAGCATATTGTGAAGAACAAGTGTGTAGGTACATATTATAAGTTTATAGTTTGTGATTCGTCCACATGAGTTTGGCGGGGTTTGTGGCAATGTCAAAGGCAATTACAATCATAATCCTAAACATACTGTACAATTTCATTGGTGTACATGAAGCCAATTTATAGATGATTTATGTGGCATGCGATTTCAAAGAGTCAAGCAACAAAGAACCGTTCCGTTGTCAACTTTTGACATTTTGGCATGGTCTGGCAAATAGTTTGGAAATGTGGGAAAGCCCCCTAACTCTATTTAACCAATAGAGCTTAATTTTCTTAGAAAGTGTGATGTGTTTTTGGACCATAATTAATATTTCTAATTTTTGTGCTCATTTTCATTATGGCAAACAAAAAATAAATCAATATGTCTAATATGTTAAACTGTAGAAAAACTGTTTAAATAGGATCAAACTAGTTTTTATTTATGTAATATTTAATATGTTTTAAACTGCATTTCCTACTTGTAAAACAGTCCCTCGATTAGATTGTACATTTATTTCTCTGATTGCCTGGTATTGCTGATTAGTCTGACAACAAAAATTAGAACTATGAAATTTAAAGATTTGTAAATCTAGTAAGCAGAAAATGTTAAATACTCTTAGATGTACTGTAGATTGGGCAAAATCGGTCAAATGGAACGCTGTTCTCATTGGTGTGAGATGACGTATTGTAAGCACATTGTTGAAGACAAGAGGTGGGTCAGTGTGTATGTCTATGTGTTACTGACAGGCCACCTCTTCAAGATTGTGTTTAAGCTGAAAGAATACATACACAATACATTGACATATACTTTATTTTAAGTATGAACATGATACAAAGCTGTTCTGTTAGATCAATCTAAATAGACATCATCATGTTAATTTACTAAAAAGTTATATTACTAATACGGATAATCCCAAATCAACATGCTGACCACACAAATATTCTCATGTGAAAGTGAATATTTCACCAACATGGATGTGTGGAATAAAAGAATGGATATGTCCAAAAATTCTAATGTGAACCAACAAACTTAAACATATCTTACTAAAGAATGAGTGGTTTGTGCATGAGTGTCCTTCCAAAATAATAAGGACCCAAAGAGAGGTTAATAATTAAGTAACCGTAATTCAATAACACAAAACGTTATTAACTTCTTAAGTCTTTAATTAATGCAGGATTTATAGCTGTGATAATTTCATTGAATTTGACAGTTAGCACATGATGGATGTAGCTATATATGTTCCTGTTACATGTCAGTTGCATGTGATTTCCTTCCCATGAAATCATGAAGACAATATAATGCAATCCAAGATAGGACACTATCAGCCGAAGTAACATATCCAAAACAAAGCCTGATTGAAATAAAAGTTTGGCTGCTGTGTTTGCTTGTGAATAGTTCCTTGATTGATTGATCATTGATCAAAGAGTTCCTAGAGATGCAGTCACATTAAGTGGAAAGCTTTTCAGAAAAGTTCACATGGCATCTGCTTGAGACCAATTATTAAATAAAGTAGCAGAAGAAAAGTACAATTTAAGAGGTTGAATGAAAAATTTAAAAATCTTTTACTACCAACAGTCCTTTTTGTTCTATTTTTAGGACATAGTGGTAGAGCTCAGGTTTTCAAAAGTAACTTGAAACATCTTTATGACGATTTGTTCATATTTAAATGCTGAAAGATTTATCACTATTAAATGCTTAGTAAATAGTATATTCACACATTAATAGACTGTTTTGATAATTTTCTTAAATCATTTGAAAATCTATTTTTTATTCATAGTTTTCATAATGCTATCCATTTCTGAGAGATCTTTAGCATCAAGAATTAAATATAAACTGGTTGATACGTAAAACTTATTCAATACAACATTAAATACAACAATATATGTAGCTAGAAATATTACTTGCCTAAGTCACCCAGTAATGTGGATGAGGCTAAAATTGGAACTGTGGCCTTGATAAGCCAAAGACTTTTTCAACTGCATTCAAGACTTTCAACTGCTGACAAATAAAGTAAAACATATACTAATTAATATCCTTCGAAAAGTTTTCTTCTCACATTTGTCATGTTAAACTAAGTGTTAAAGCTTTTCTTTAAACCTTTCCTAAAAAAAAAAATTCAGCACAGATAAAAGGCTTTAAAAAATTTTTTCACCACTATGGGATTGTTTAGACAAAATTACTTGTTTTCATCTGGTTGCTACTACAGAATATCTACAACTGTATTGTGATTTTTTGCATGCCTTTTGCCCATCTTCTCTCCCTGGTCCCTCTATCTATCTCTCTCCTTGCAGTTGATGGCGCTCCAACAGAGCTCCCTCCTGAGGAAGGTCAAACGAACTCTGCCAAGCCCCCCACCTGAGGAAACTCAGCTATCAATGGTCACCCATGCCCTGCCCCAGATGTATATGCCCTCTCTGCCCTCTTTGAAGATGGGTTCCCGTCCAGGCCTAGCAGCCAAGGCCAGCCTTCTGAAGGACCTGACTCATGAGCTAAAGGCTGTTGAGCAAGAATCCACAAAGCTAAGAAAACAGCAGGCTGAGTTGGAGGAAGAAGAGAAAGAGATTGACGCCAAACTTCGATACCTGGAACTGGGCATAACACAGAGAAAGGAGACCCTTGTGAAAGAGAGAGAGAGGAGGGAGATAGCTTACTTGCGTTGTATGGGTGACACCCGAGACTACATGTCAGATTCTGAACTGAACAACCTTCGTCTTGCAGCTGCAGCTACATCTGAGAATAATGGGCTTCAGACCAGACCAAGCACAGCACCACTTGCGCAATTTACCAGTGAGCTAAATACTTCTGCACAATATCCTCCTACATCATCCTTTGTGTCCTACCAGTACCCTCAGAGCCAATCAACAGCAACCACCCTACATGCCTCAACATTCCAAACCACAGGATTTACCCAGCCTCCATATCCTACAGTCTCCCAGGCACAAGCTCTACCCCAGCCCACACCCCTACAGACCATACCTCATCATCCTACCCCTTCTTATCATGCGCAAGGGACATTCCCATCCCAGAGTTTCCCACCAAGCCAACCACCGTATCCAACAGAGCATACAATGCTACCTCCAACTGGATTCCAGCAGCCTCAACCACCATTGGGTCAAACTCCTTACCCAACACACACCACACCATACCCGAGCCAGCCACCCCCCTACCCGGTCAGTCAGGCAAGTACATACCAGCCACTGGCAGACATACTAACTGTCCATCAAAGGCCACGTCAAACCTCACTGGCTGAACTTGAACACAAGATGCCTACTAATTATGAGGTTATAAGCAATCCTTCTGTTGTACTAACAACCACTATCCAAGATTCTACGTATAGCCAGTCTGGTTTGGTTCCATCATATGGTCAGTACAGCACAGGCATGTCAAGTACCTATGGGCCATACTCCACCTCAGGTTCAAGTACTTATGGTGTGTACTCAACTACCACAGCAAGTTCATATGGACCATATACAACAACTTCAACAAATAGTTATGGCCATTATACCACAACTACACCTAATACCTATGGACACACAACAACCACAAGCAGTTCCTATGGACAGTATACCACCACTGTTGCCAATACATATGGACAAACAACACTTTCTGATCATATGCACTCAGTGGACAGTCCCTCTACATACACCGGCGATGGCCTGTACTGTTCTTCTAACTTGGAGCAGAATATTCCTAGAAATTATGTAATGATTGATGACATAAGTGAGCTAACCAAAGAGGGCATGGGCACAACCTCAGACCCACACCGCAGTGAGGGCTATGGGCGCCATGGGGGTGATGGACTCCACACACGAGGGGGGAGCTCCTACGGCAGACCAGAGGACGAGCGTGATGCAGAGATGTACGACCATCACCATGGCAGGGGTAAGAGCACTGGCAGCTACCAAGCGCGAGGGCGAGATACGCATGGCCGGGTAGTGGGCAGCAGTAGCATGGGTGGGGGATCCACACATTTCTATGATGACTACAAGCACTCAACAACCACAAGAGCAGCCCAGAGGCACTCCTCAAAGATACTGGCCCCAGTTGTCATGTCAACCAAGAGGAGCAAGCATCGTAAACAAGGCTTGGAGCAGAAGATCTCCAAGTTCTCTCCAATTGAGGAAGCTCGTGATGTAGAGGCTGATCTAGCCTCATACACCATGAGCACCTCAACTACAAGTGGTTATGGTACAGGTTCTCGTTCACGAAAACTTCAAGATGATATCTATGGGCTGCGACAAACCATGTATGACCCACATCGGGGCTACTATGATGATGAACATTTCTATGGCTATGGCAGGTCCCGCTCAGCTGGCTATGGCATGGATAAGATTTCTCGGGAGACAGGCTACCGAAGCAGATCTTATGAACGGGACTATACAGATCGGTCAAACAGAAGCAACTATGGCCGAGGTGGGCGTCCCACATTACGCTCTCAGTACTCTGAAGAGGAGAGCCCAATTAGTCCTTTGGGGAAACTCATGGGCAGTAGGCAGGCCTGCTACGATCCATCTTACTCATATGGCTCAAGCCACTCTCTCCCTGATGTACAGGACCATATTCGAGACCTGCCACGGACCCATGTCTACAAACCTGATGATATGTACATAATAGACGATATGTATTGCGCTGTGTCTGATAGTGAAGGTAATTGGGTGCTGATTGTCAGAGTCACTGTGTACTTTAAACATCCCCCACCCACCCAGACAAAGTGAAAGATCAGATTGCAGATATAAAGGAGTCAAAGCCCAGTGCATGTCTATGTTGTGTCTTCAGGCAACCAGCTTTCATCAAAACTGACTATCACATTTGCATATGCCTTTGCCTCACCTCTTTCCTCATATCTTTATATTTTGATGCATGTTTTCCTAAGGTGCATCACTTGCATGAGGAGCCAAAATGACTGTAAATTGTGAATAATGCTTGTGTAAACATTGTTTTTATTTATGTGATATTTTGTATAGTATTATCTTGCTTTGCAGTGCTTTGCATAGATATGAAGATGTATTTATATCTTCTGTTCTTCTCTTTTCTCTTTTTTGCATGATAATTTTTGCATGTTTGTCTTTATATCTATTGAAAATTGATTGTGATGTACTTATTATATGTACTCTTGGTTTCCAAAGCCTACCATCTTGGCCAGGAAGAGAGTGACTGGTTTGAGAAGCCGCGAGATGTCCGTGGATCCCGACATTATAGCAGCAGCCATTCCTCTTCTGGGAGGCGTGGCCATGTCAAACACACATACCATGATTATGATGAACCTCCAGAGGAAGACCTCTGGCCACAAGATGACTATGGTCACTCCCGCCACACATCATCTCGAGAGCACCGTCACCATAGTAGTGGAAGTTCTGGTAGACACTCCTCCTCCCGCCACTCTGATGAACCTCGTTCCTCGCGATCATCTCGCTCAACAAAGGACCCATCCATCCGACATGACACTCGTTCTATGTCCTCTTCTTCAGCAAAGAGAGGAGACTCTCGCTCTCAGGGCTACCACTCTTCTGATTACTCCCGTGACCCTTCTGGGCACCACCATGGCTCACGTACAGGGAAGCAGTCTTCCCACCACCAAGTTTCTTCTAGCAGGAAGCAACAAGACCTTCAAGGCCACCTGTCATCCTCTAGACAGATGGGTTCAACTGGCTCAGGGCAAAGGGCTGCAACTGGACCCTCCAACTCAAGTAGGCAGCCTGGGTCCCAGCAGCTAGCTGAGGCCCAGCAGGGCCAGCGAACACAGTTACAACAGCAGGCACAGACATCAGCAGCTAGGCCTGGACAGCAGACACCTGCAGCAGGTGCTGTGCAGTCACAGCCATCACAAGCTCAGCAGCTTCAGGCCAAGCCTGGCCAGACAAGTATTGCAACAAGGGCGCCTACTGCAGGAGTGCAAACAGCGCCTGTTACAGTGAGTAGATTTATTCTTGAATAATCTGTTCTTTATTTTCACTATATTGTAATGAGTTTTTTATTCAGTTACAGTCTTTTATCTTAAAAAAAGCTTTATAATAATTTTGGAATTTCATTCAGCTGCAATATAATAACATTAATAAGGTCAGGCACTGATTTTTGAGTAATTGTTTCTGGCTTGCAAACTGTACTCCATGGTGTTTTATTAGTGTTGTGACCAGGTTTTTTTTCTTACATTTCTTAAGTTAAAATTCACATGAAACATCAGAATTAGAAAAAAATTAGTGTTCTTTGTGACTTAAATCTTGACAGCTTTTAGTGCAATATGGACAGGTTTAAGTATTTGCGGATTTAAGGATTTTGTGTGATTTTCCTCTATAGTTCTGTAATGGGTTTGACACATGGGCGGCACCACGAACATAAACACGGGGCAAGGTCTTAGGAAGGAAAATTTTATTTAGAAAAATGGAAGTGAAAAGGGAAGTAAAAGGGTTTAAGTGGGGGAGGATGGAAATTAAGGGAAGGAAAGTATATGAAGGTGTGAACTCCTCCCGTTGACTGGGCCAACCGGCCCCTTCCAGCTCTTCATTGGGCATGGGCTTAGGCCATCGGACATCCCTTCTGACGTTCGATGGCTGGGCGGCTTTCCTGGCTGGGAACAGGGGCCTTAACATGGATGCATAGAGGTGATTAAATGACCAATTTCAGTTCCATTTCTTTGAAGTCCCTTACTTCAAAGTTACATCACCTCGCTCGCATGCCACTCTTCAGCATTTTTAGCATCCGCCGCATGACTCTGCTCTGTGGTTCTTCAGCGCCATAGCAGACTGCGTGTTCCACTCCCCGCCTTGTTTTTATAATGCGGGGAGAATCCCACGATCCATTAGCACTGATTACTTTGCAGCCGAGGAGCTATAACAGATTGAGGCACACGTCCATCACTGGCGCATGCTGTGACAAGTTCATACAATGATACATTGAGTGAGAATTCTATTCAATTCAATTAAATTGTATTAAACTTTTTTTCATTTATGCAAACTCCATACACAGACCTAAAGGTAGGGCTCGAACCACAACCTTGACGGTGCAAGGCCAAAATGCTAAATACTAAACCACCACAGTGCCTGTCACAAAGCAGCTCTAAACAAAAATAAAATGCTGGGTACAAATGTAAGAAATCTATAAATTTATAGCCTTGTTCCTAATGATCAAGATTTTATCAGTCCTGGCAAGAAAAAGTCCCTGACATGAGCAACAGATTTTAAGGGGAACCAGACTCAAAAAGCAACCTATCCTCATCTGGGTGATACTGCAGATGCAGGGTGAAAACTGCAAATACTCGTGCATTAGAATATTGTTCGGTTGACTGCACTGATATTAATTACTCGGTTATTGCTTTTGAAGTAAATTTTATGCACAAATTTTATATATATTAAAATGTAAAAAAAAAATTATTGTATGCTTCAGTATAAGACAATGATTTTAATTTTTTTTAAACAAGTGTATTTTTTTTTAATGATGAAAAGCTGACCATAGTGCAATGTTGCATATCTGTATTTTCAAACAAACATGTTGTAGTGTGTGTAAATTTGAGCATTCCTCCTTAATCCTGAATACCATCAGTGAGTAGAGTAAAGGTTGTACTGTATAATAGCATATGAAAGTACAGCAATATAAATTATTAAAATAACACCTTACAGTGGTAATCACAATGCTACTGTATGTATATGCTGGTACCTAATGTAGATGTTGTTTACATGCAATGCTTTTAAAATGTATAGTGCAAGTTCAAAATCTGAATAAGAATGCACAGGCAAAGGGATGTATCAGCAAATTAATCATTCAGTTAAGTAATGAGCTCATGTGCATGCCAAAGGCATCACCTGGTTGGAAAGTTTTTGGCACACAAGCTAGTCAAGTTTTATGTCACAATGCAAAACACTTAAATATACAGCATGGGTAAGCTTACCGTAAAAATTATCACACTAAGCCAAGTGCAATAGACTATGTTCTTTTCCTATACATTTTCTTTTTTATGAGATATCTGTTCTTTTTTTCTGATTAGCAGATGTTGTGGTGACAAAGCAGTACTTTGCCTTTGTCTGTTAATAAATTTTTCTGTGCTTTTTGGGAGTCACAGCTGGTAAAATAAGTTTAAATGTGAGGGCTTCTCATTCAAATTAATAAAATGAAATATTGTAATTAGGTACAAATGCAAACTCAGTTTTAATAAACTTGGAAAATAAACAGATGTTGGAAATATTAGCAGTGATCAAACAACATAAATGGGTAAACCATGTAACCAATAAACAATAGCAGGTTCAAAACCAGAAGAGCAGGGAACCAGAATATACTACTATATAATATCAACGTGGTAACAAGGACACAAAGTCAATATTCAATATGTTTTGCCAATAAAGCCAAGGACAAAGGTGATTTTCTTGAAGCATGGGCTTTCTTGTATGCAACGAGGTCTTGAGTTGGAGGTTGAATTCTGAGTTCTAAAGTATAGTTTTAACTTTTTACATCCATAGCAGCCCCAAAGAGCCTTGGCCCTGTGTCCATAGGCACATTTGCCTGCCTGTTCTCACTTCCATCTTTGTCACCGCCCATGACAACTTGACTCAGCATGTACTTTTTGCAGTTAAACATTAATAAAATACAACTTTATTTTCTTATTATTAAACATAACCGTCTGCTATGTTTACCAGACTTAATCTACTATTTTAAACTTATCCATATAAAATTCAGTTCACATGATAAGAAATGTGTCTAATTAAGGTGCTGTCTCGGCCAAAGCACATCACGTGAAACAAACAACAACAAAAAAAATATCTTGCAATTTCTTAATTAAAAGTCACATATTTAGGTTGTGGTGTGACATATTCTGATTATATTAAAATATCAATATTCAGGGTCAGGACTGAGGGAGTCTTCACATTAGGGCCCGTAATTGTTTCCGAGGACAGTTGACACCAAAGCCTGATCATTTTGATCAGTGAGAACATACAGTGATCATTCCGCATTTTGGAACTGTGCTAGAAAAGTCCGCTAGAAAAGGTGGTCTCAAAAACGTTACAGCGTACTTGGACATGGATCAAATCAGACGTGGAAGCAATTGTACCTGAAAATGGAAGCGGTTTTGATGTCATCAGTGCTGTCTGGCTTCTCTGAAATCTCAGTGTGTGCGTAGCCATAAATCTCAGTCTAAGACTTAAATAGCATTAGCTGGTACTTGTACAATAGGAAGACTCATGAGGGTGTTGCATTTGACTTTTTTATTAGGCATAGCGTGAAGATTGACTTGCTCATTCTTTTCTTCTCTTTGTGTTTAAGGTTTTCTATATTTGATTCTTATTTACAATTTATTTCTTATTGATAATCTTGATCATCTTAATTCTAAGGTCACAAGTGGTCGTATAAGCATTTCACTGCAAATCGTACTGTGCATGACTATGTATGTGACAAATAAAATTTGAATTTGAATTTACTGTAATGGTGGCTCGCAAAAACCAACTAGGTGCATACTGCCCCCTGCTGTATTGGAGGGTGAAAATATGCAACTGTACTCGAGTACAGAGAAAAATTAACACTTATAATGTGAACACAGGCCAATAGGGGAGTGGGGAACAATTGTTACTGGGCACAATACAAATCAATTGTGCATAGTGTGAAGGTGCCCTGAGACATGCTTCCAGCTTTGAAGCCTATAGTTAAATGTAAGGTCTAAATAAATATTTTCATAATTATGGTACAGTTTTAACTCCTGACTATGCAGGTTAACTTAACTCTAAATATGGTTCTTAGAGTTAACTTACCTGAAGATTATCCAAGTAAAACATTCCTATCTGTATACTGTATATGTGCTGCAAATGAAAATACAAGCTGGTTGATTGCGAAATCCTTTTTAACAGTGTTTTTAGCTAAATGCATAAAGAAGAACAAATTGGCATTTGAACAGTGTGGTGGATTTGGCTCCAACTTATTAAACTACAGTTCTTCTCTTACACACAGTGGGAAGCTCATCATTTCCAAACTGTAATAACCTTTTATTTTCCGCCTTTTGTTTCTGTGGTCCATTTGTCCATAATAAGTTATCCTGCGTGCAAATAATCTAAATTCTATGTAGTCTATTATGTAAACATTTAAAGACAAGTAATTTGTTTTACAGTTTTGTGTTCCTTGCTTAAAAAGACATTTTTCTGGCCTCTTATAGACCAAGCCTGAGCCTGTCATCGCTCCTGTTACTGCAATTGGAGCAAAGGCAGCCACCCCACAACCTGCCAAAGCAGCCCAGCCTCCACTGACAGGAATAGGTAATTGTATAGACATAAAGCATGCATACACACACACTTACACACACTTACAAACAAATACACAAAAGCCTCATTCACAGAGTCGGTTCAGTGCAGGAATATTACGTCATTGTTGCGCCTTGGCAGGAAGAAAGGTGTAATCGGAGGTCATTGTTTTCATGCATTTAACCCAGGAGTAGAGGTACTGACGAGATGCATTGTGGCATCATAGTGCTGAGTTTGTGGGGTTCTATGTGAATTACAAAACATGAGAAAGAACACAATATTGAGGGGGTCTTGTTATTGTCTTCATAGAGCAAGTAGTGTAACATGTAAGTAGTGTTCATTTAGAATTTTTGTTCTGGTGGAGCTAGGTATTCTTCTTAAACTCATGGTCCTAAGAAATGCACTGTGCATAGAATATTGTATTACGGTGCATTTGTGTTTTAAACATGCAATTCATAAAGTGCTAAGTTTAAACTATTTTTGTTTAACATCTCAACCTGCTGCTAAATTTCCCATATGTGTGTTAGTGAGAGCTCATCATGTTCCATCATGTTGATTATAGCAACTTTGCCTGCTGGCTAGCATCCAGGTCACAAGCTAGCAAAAACTTAAATAATAAGAAATCGTATAAACCCTTATAAAAAATTTATATCAATCATTATATTGTTTTGAGAGAGAGAGAATGATATATGTGGACTTGCTTGCTAAATCTGTTTAGGCTTGGATTCAAATTCATCATAAATAACACAGAAAATAAATAAATCATGTGATGTCTAAATGTGGCTTCATCGATTTTCACATTCTCAAGCTGTGTAACTCTTTAACGGCTGAATTTTATCTATTCATAAAAACACTAATTGGTTATAATAAATAAATTATATAAATGTAAATAAATTTAAATAAATAATAAATTAACATAATATATTAACAGAACATGTTGGTACTGTATTAACTTTCTGCATAATTATTGGGAATACTTACAGCTTACTCCCAAAAATACATACACAGTATATAGTTACTATATGTGTAATATTTTTATTATTTAGTCATAAGCCATAGGCTTACCAAAATACCTAATGCATGACACCTGTATATGGGTCAGAATCACACAATAGAACTGTCCTTTTTAAAAATGTGTAATCAGGTCTTAAATGTTAGGTTTGAAATTGTATAAAAAATAATGGCATGAAATATCATTAAAAAACACCAGTTACATAAGCTGGTAGCATATTTATTCAAACTGAATTTAAAATGAATAATCTCAGCCCTCAGATGGGAATAAATACTGTTTTCTTTGATTGTGCTTCCTGTTTTCCTATCTCAACAGCTTGCTGCACCATGGAATAATTTTTTGTGGTTTCATCATCTGTACTTTTTGCTCTTTGTAGGCTCCAAGGCAGCTCCAAGACCTGGTGGAATAGGTAGTGCTGCAGGTGCTCAGCCTGGTATGGAAGGAGAAAGCGTGTTTTCTAAGATCCTGCCTGGAAGTGCAGCAGAACAAGCAGGCAAACTAGGAGAAGGTTAGAAGGACATATAAAATTCTCCCTATGCTTGGAAATAATTTAAAATAAGAGTTACGGTGAAAGTACGTTCTTTTCAAACAGCCCGATTCGGCACCCCCCACCCTCGTATTCTGTTATTAACCTCCACTTTACTTGGAAGGCATTCCACTAGATTTTGGATTATGGATTTAGCTCTTAATTTATTTTTTGATTGAATGTTGGGGCTTAGAATTAAAAGAATTAGACTGGGTGCAATTAGAGTTACTCACTCACTCCCTTACTCACTCATCATCTATACCGCTTAATCCTGTATTCAGGGTCACGGGGGGGGGCTGGAGCCTATCCCAGGAGACTTAGGAGTAGTGAGCATAACAAGACACATGTGTGAGATTGGTGTTATTTGATGGTTCATGTGACATGTGGAAGGTTGCTGGTTGCTATATTTTATTGTCTCTTTCATCAACAGCGATATCTGGTTTTGGAAAGAAGTTTACGTCTCTGTGGTGAGACAGTACAATTGAAGGTAAGTGACTGATGAAACAAGAGGAAAAAAGAGAAAAGAAATTAGAACACCAGAGATATATACAGGAGTGGCTGTATGTCACCGTGTTTGTTTAGGTTTTTTCAAATTCTATGAACATTTTCATATGCTGTTTATTGACAGTTGTACTTGTATATCTTTGCATGAAATAAGTAATGTTTGAGTTTTTTGGTCTTATACTCCTTGTTTATCCCAGCCAGTTCCAGAGAGGAAAGATGTTGAATATCAAACTGTGTACTGTATAGGTGGGTGCTTTAACTTACAATGTGACTGTGCTATATTTCCTTCTAAATGTCTTTGTGTGAGTGTTTCTTGATATATATATATATAATTTATTTATTTATTATTATTTTTTTTTTTTGCAATTTCAGGATGTCTTCAAAAACAACGGAAGATGTTATAAGCCTTTGCACTGGAAAAACCTATGAAGTTTCTCTTCTGTGTTTTAATTTATATGAACCGGAGTGAGAGAGAGAGAGAGGGAGAGACTTCATCTTGTTATACTGGTAAAGAATAAAGTTGAATATTTTTAAGTGTAACTTAATGTAAAAAAAGATCTAAGATTTGATGTTTGGTTCTCACATGCAACAGCTTTAATTTAAAATCACAGTATATGTTTAACTATGAGTTACACAATAAAATACCAAATGTTGATTTCAAATTTTGAGAGGTGATGCGTCCAATTGTAAAAAAAAAAAATAAATAAAAAAAATACGTAAACACCGCAGTGTGTTAATTCTGTGTAACTCTGTGTTGATTCAAGACTGTGAATTGTGCTATATAACTATACTAACGGTTTCACTCACTTGAAACTGCTTTTTTCTGGACTTTATTTTGCATGCTAATGAGTTCCTCTATTACAACCTGTTCTATCATCATTTACATGTGTGTAGTTCACATGGCTTCAGAATTTGGAATGAGTTGTTACAGCACTGAGGTGCATCAGAAAGAAAAAAAAAACAGATTAAAAAAGATGTAATGTTAGGGATTTCCCCTGGAGGGTGCTGTCTGCCCAAGGACTTTCGATGTTTAGGATGCTTTTTTTTTCTCTTGTTTTGCACTGTTTCTGTCTGTTCCCATGTCCAGTTTTGTTCCCCCTGTTCAGTGTGTTTTAGATGTTTTGAGATATTATGAGAGCTTGGCATCATTTTTTGTTGTACTTTATGCTAACACTCATTTCCTGACCAAAGCTATTGTTTGGTTGTTTTACATTTCTTAATGTGTTTAATAAAAACCATGTCTGTGCTGCCATTCCGTCTCAACTACAATGCCAATGCCTAAAGTGGATTAAGTTTAGGATACATAGCAAGTATATGTAGTTGAATATTATGTCTTTTTTTTTTTTTTCATTTGAAACTATTTGTCAGTCAGCTACAAAAAAAGAACACAATTTATAAAAAAGTATAATTACATGTGTGGCAGTCAGAGTAGTGATTTGTCTACCCCTATATGTAGGAGCATTGTTTGCTTCTCTATTTTTTTTTTAACTTAAGTTTATTTTGTAAAAAGTTCATAGCACATTCTTTAAAAACACAAACTCTAACATTTATTTTTCTGTTTTTTTTTTTTTTCCAGCCAATCAGAACAGGAATCACAAGACTTTAACCCTAATCCTAGGTCATTAACCCTAGGTCTGGTTACACGATCACAGAGGGAGTACACAGCTTTCCTCTGGAAACCCAGACAGTAAGGACATTTCCATATGAACAACAACAAACAAAAAAAAGCATTTCCACCAAATTATAGAAATAGTTGAAAATGTTAAATAGGATACAAGCACATGATGATTGTGTCTATCTGCCTATCTCATAGTCATGTAACATGTTGAAGATGTTAGGGAACATTTGAATTTTAGTTGAACACTTCTGAGGCAGTTCCAACAATTCACATTGCTGTCTTCTAAATTGAGCTTGTTCCAATCTCCTTCACGCTGTGGCCATGAGAGTTCAGAAGTCCTGCATCTTTATTTATGTACATTTGACATATTTCTCAATATTCTGAGTTAGGATGTTTCAGCAATGAGGATACATAGGCAGTTTCTAAGTCTTACTTTTTGTAGCACAATAATAACAACGAATACCAAAAGATTAATCATAGGCAGAGTTAGTGGGGATGCAAGGGGATATGATACATATCCTACCAAAAGTTTGCACACAAGATTCAACTATTGACTGGTGGTGTGTAATATATGTTATATGTATATATATATGTAATGTAACAAGCCATGCAGTAGATGAACTACCAACGTCAGTTAAAAATTCATGTTTTGGCCAAGTTTGTTTTGCCTGAGCTAGTTGAATAATAATGCATGCTATTGTCTAGGCACCTTTGCATTTATGCATTAGAAAAACCCTTTTAACAAATTTTAGACCTTTTGAGCTTCTGTAGTGGTCATTGGTTACTTTTAAACTGTTCAACCAGATTGCTTTACTCTTCCTGCTTTGTAGCTGTAAAACGAATGTGTCTGGCGGATAACCAAACACAAACAAAAACAAAAGAGTGCTTTCACACTAGGCACGATTGACTTGTACCACACCCAGGAATGATTGCTCCCCCTCCCCACTACCCCACTGGCTAGCGTTCACATTATTATCTCCGTATTTGGGTACACTTGCTGCAAAAACCTTGGTTACCTTGGCCTTGTGTTCAAGCTGTTGGTGGGCAACATTAAGAAAATAAATTGCAGATATCTCAGAATATTTGAGGTGACCAGTATATATCTTGGCGGAGTTGGTGGGTCCAGGGAGTGCGAAGATATCAGGTGGCCAGGGGAGTGTTGAAGTGATGAATTTGTCATGTAGGTGAGCAGGCACCAGTTTATTCCATGCTGGGTGGGATCTGGGCATTCTCAATTTTTAGGTGTTCTCAGTTTTTCAATCTGTGTCCCACATAATCGCCTTCACAAAGCCTGACTGTGATCAAATGCATTCCTTAGAGTTTTTTTTGGGATAGGCTTAGTATAGTCATGAGAGAGTTTCAAATCACCCTCTTTAGTTTCCACAAAAAAGAAGCAGGCAGATGTTTGTAACACTGGGGGATGAACGTACCACTGTTGATGCATAATGCAGCTTCTTCTATGTATTCATTAATTGCTTGCAGTTTTAAGTGTTGTGGTTGTAGGCAAAAGCAAAATCATGGCAAAATAGTATGGGTGATGTTGTGGTAATTAACGTGCCTTGCTGGAATTCATGGTTCTTAGGAGAAGGTGAACTTTGAAACATTTCCCATAGCAATGCACTGACCAGTGCATGATCTCTTTCTCCTTCCCTGAAGTATGCATTCCATGTGTTTGCATACAGCAGAACTGAGCACCACAGAATGTGGTGGTAACTGTGACAAGAAGGGATATTCATTCAAAGTGCAAGGCACTGTTGTAGAGGTTTGTGGGTAATAGAGCCACCCTTAATTCCATCATCAAATGTTATGGATGTGGAGAGGATGTTGCAGAGGCCAAAGGGGTAACTAAAGCGAGAGTGCTGTATATGACATTGGTGACACAGTCAGTAAGAGCTGCCAGACATTCTCTGAGAGTGTGATCTGAATGGGGAGGGAAAAAATATGGTAAAATAACAATTTGGAGTGACTCACTGTGTTAAAGCTAGATGTAGACATTGCTCATTCGTGATCCAGCTGTGGTGGCTTGGTGAATGAAGGTCAATGTGCAACTTAGTGCTGGGGACTGCTACTGTAATAGTTCACTTTCTCCTTCTCACAGCATTGGCATTTCACAGGGGTTACCATTGACTCAGTTGTAAAATGGATCTCAAGAACCATAATGCCTTAGGGGTTGGTTCTTTCGAGATGCTTACTGGGGACCTAGTAAATGAGTCTACGGTATAGTGACCAAATAGATGTTTTTTACTATGAGGAACGGAGAGGTAATGAAAACTAAAACAAGATGAAACCAGGGATGTGGGTAGTGGAAGCAGCTTTTCAGCAAGCATGTATATTTTGTTTGATAGTTGATGGAACATGAGAAGCAAACCTTGTGAATATCGATGTGCCTGTGATATCAGTTGGGAGTTACGCTGTTTAACAGCATCTTATCGCTGATCGCTGATCATGGGATCTATGAACCCAGGTGATTAGGTGAGCGGAAATATATTTTAGCAGGTTCAAGACCTGAAGCACAGAACACAGGCTGTAAAAAAAATTTTTTATTACTTTTTTCTGTTTGCTTTATAAAAATGATTTGAATACTGAGAAACTCTCTCTCTTATTCATCTGGAATTAGTTTTTCTCCTAGAAGTTATCTATTCCTGACAATTGGTTTGGGCTTGTCCCCTAGTCTCTGAGACAACACAGCCGCCACCCGAGTTTATGAGGCTCCTTTAGATTTTTTAAATTCAAAGATTAGAGACAAGAAGGATAATAACAGTAGTTATTCAATCGTGTCAATAGTGATTGACATTGGAATGCCGATCGAAGGGTCACAGGTTCCATCCCCTGTTGCCACTCTTGGGCCCCTGTGTAAGGCCCTTGACTGCTCAGTTGTATAATGTAATAAGTGTAATTCATTCTGTATAAGCGTGTCTGCCAAGTTCTGAAAATGTATGTCTGCCAACAAAGTAGAAAAGTAAAGAGTTTTCTAGTTGTGGAGACCTGAAAAACAAAGAGACAGTATTTTCTCATGGGTTGTCAGATACGCAGTCATCATTTCAGATGGAATCATATCTGTTTGTCTGTTTTGCTGTCTTCTTAGTTTTAGTTTGAGCTCCACAGTCTTACTGGTCATTTCTGTTGTTCCCGCAGACTGTGGGGAGCAAAAATGTTGCCTCAGATCAAAGTTATATTTGTCAGACAAAAATGCAAAAGATACCGTAATCTGAAGAGTTTTTGTTGTTATGTTTTTCTTTTTCTTTTTTTTTCTTTTTGAATGCCCCATCTAGGGATAACATCTCTGACCATATGTTTGGCCAATGGCAGTACATATTGTCTCCTGTGTGGAAAACATTCTGGACATTTAAATAAAACATATCCACAATCACAAGATAATGTTAAAAACCTTGAGTTGGGGCCAATTCAATGAAATCTATTCTATGCTGTTTATGAAGGGAGTATTTGGAGTCTGTGAAGTATTTTAGTGGGGCCTTTTCTAATGTTCTTTTGGCAACAAATTAGGCATTCTTGCAAAACTGAGTAGCAAAAAAGCCAAACCACTTTTACATCTCGTATGCAGGTTGTTTTTGTAAGTCAACCCAAGGGCATTGTGTTTTGCAGGCCTGTAACTCCTGAGTTGTTCATTGCAGTTTGCTGTGAGAGCGATGATAAAGGTTAGTTAGAGACACATCAGTTAAGCATGGCATTTGCAAAACATTAACATACGGATCAAAAGTCATATTCTTGGCAGAGACATCAACAAGCTAGATACCCTGTAAAAATATCATGGACTTTGCATTTCCAAACAGAAATGATTCGGGGATGTAAAAGAGAATCCCAAAAAAATGTACACCTTGAGCTTATCAAATTATCTATGACATGGCGAATCTTGAAAGCATTGTTGATATCAGTAGAAACTCACAAAGATGTATCCTTCAGCCAAAACAAAAGCACACGTGAGAGCATAGAGTTCAGCAGCCGACACGGACAGACAGCAGTAGCTATTGAAAAGATCAGGGACAGTCAGTTTTGCCTGGAGCTTGTCCCTTTTTTTCTTTTCTTTACCAAGGAAAATCTTACTTGGGGCTAAGATTAAAACATTCAGGGCTAAAGCCTCAAATTATCTGACCTAATGCTGTCACTGGCCACCACTGCAACTGAAAGATTTCAGTCACGGATTGTAAATGGTATAGCTTGGAGTGGGAGGCCTGAAAGGTAAATGTAGGCTAGAACCATTAAACAAAAAATATGGGGTCAGCAGCGCGGTCAAGAACCTAAGATAGGACACGTCTGGGATTAAAAACACGCAAATTTGAGGTATAAAAAAAGGTTGAGAGGTTTTGGAAAATTATGGAAATTTGTATGAAATGTGAGAAATGTGTATGAATCAAAATGATTAGATAGTCCCTGATGAGCAAGCCGAGGGTAACAGTGGCAAGGACAAACTCCCTGAGTTGGTAATAGGAAGAAACCTTGAGAGGAAACAGACTCAACAGAGAACCCATCCTCATTTGGGTGATAACGGACAGTAGACCTTCTTTTGCAGTCATGCTTTGGTTAGGCGGCTGGAAGTTCAATATAACATACGAGGTCTTAAAGTTAATATGGAGTCGAATTCGTTATTGAAGACTCGGGTAGACTGTAAGAAATTCCAGATCTGAACTATTGAGCGGCCGCAGTCACAAGGCCTTAGAGAACAGCAGTCTGCAGCAGACGAGGTTTTGATCGTAAAGTAGAACCGTCCAACTCGCATTCCAAAGAGGCAACATAGGGTATCTATGTGACAAGATCTCCAAACAGAAGTGGTGCACCAGGATCCAGTCAGACAGGTCCAGAGGGCAGAGGGGGCCTGGATCACTTTCAACTTAGGAGCAACATGGGTAGCTTGACAGAGAGAGACAGGAAGAGGGAAGAGAGAGAGAGTGAGAGAGAGAGGCATCGGATGGCATCCGGATGGCAGCATGCCATGTGGATTATGTGTTTGCCAAGCACAGCTGCTCAGTAGTTGTTGTCTGTGTCTTGAACAGTAAAACTGTGCAAAAGGTCATGCAAAAGTAAAAAAAAAAAAATCAATAGAGTATTTGAAGGCATCACCCCTAGTGTCACTGCCAAATGAAAAGTGGTTGTGTGTGACCGTATACAGTACCGTGTCCAGCGTGTCAACAGATGAGCAGACACAGATGTCACACATAATCCATGACACTGGGTAGCTTTCAAAAGAATCTTTCAGCTTCTCTGGCAAAGGGTAACATTTACTGCTGTGTGTTGGGTGATGTGTGTGTTGGGTTATGGATCCTGTTCTAATGTTACAGTGGTGGATAGGAGAACAGAATTGACTTGATTGATTTTTGTCACTACCCAGTTACTTTGCACACCTACAGAGGCAATAGAAGATTTATGCCAAAATAGGTTTTAAAAACACATTGTTATTTTTTATTTCTTTAATGCTTTAGATTTTTTCCACTGTCCTTTTCTCGTTGCAACTGTATTTCACTAGAAAACTAAAATGTTTTAAAAACAGGAGATGTCGAGGAAACAAGAGGGTTCTGGCTTTGTGGTTGCCACACTGTACATACATGTTTGACCACTGCTATAGTGTTATTTTTTAAATACCAGAATGCACACTAAGAAACACTTTTTGTCAACAAGAGTCCTCAGTGAATGTTGACTGCTGAGGGGTTCCTGTTTCTTTCTGCATTCTCAACATTTAAACTCTAAATTCTTTATATTTACCTTATCCCTGTCGGTTGGTAGGTAATTGAGCTATCCATAAAGAAAATGTGAATTATTCCTTTTATTGGATTTTTAGTTTAACCTAGGCATATATATTTATGTACAAATGCCAAAATCATATAATGGTAAAGAAAACATTAAGCTCAATATTGTGTAGGTTCCCCTGTGCTGCCAAGTTAGCTCTGGCCACTCAGGCAATGACGCCACTACCTGCACAATATATCACAAAACACGAGTGTAATCCAACTCAAGTGTAGAGAAAAATGGTTGTGTCTTTTGTGGAAGGAATACCAGGTCTAAATAAAGAAGCTAGAAGTAGTGTTAATATGGCTGAATTTTCAGTCTAACTCATCATTAGTTGTTGCTCAAATCCTGAACACTGCCCTCAGGGGATACATTATAAATTTCAACATTGGCTCCATTATATCTGACATGGAGTCTTATGATTACATTTGCTCTAACTCTTAAAACCTCCCAGGTCTTTAGTTCCTAATGTTCTCAATACCCTTTCATTTGTAGACTTTAACAGTTTCTACTCTTTGGGCATTACAAGTACCTGATTTAATGAGCAAAATGTTGCATATGTACTTTTAATAGTGGAAATAGAATGAGTCTATTAATAACATCTTTCTTCCCTTTTTTTCCCCTCGGTGTAGGATGCATAGAAGACCGACTTGCAAAACCATACCTGTTTTGGAAAGCAAATGCAATCAAAGGTCCTTCAGATGTCTCCAGAAATCCATATGCTCTACTGCAACTACTGGTGCCGGTCAGCCTCCTGAGGCCCCTGTAATGATGCAGTATAAAGGGAAAAAAATATTGAGCATAATGAGCATCTTGAAAATGTTGGTTTCACTTAGCTTCACAGAGTGTTTTGTCACGATACTGGTTCTCACAAGAAAATGTTACAGAGAAGATTAGAGAAGTTTAAACAAACCAGATCATAACCAACTGGTTACAAGGCACAGCTTGCCAGGGTTTGTGATTCCATGTTCCTGAAGCTACTTAGATAACAAATTAGGCTCCCCTCTTATCTCTGGAATGGTATCAAAATGAAATGAAAGTAAATCAAGTGAGTAAAAACAACTTCATAGGTTTTTCCTGTTCTGTTAAGGACTTTCTTTTTTGTTCTAATTGATAGCCTTTTAGCAGATGGAATGTGAAAAAAACAACAACAAAAGAAAAGAAAGTGACAACAGAAGTGTCTATGTCATATGCTCAGTTTTTAACTCTACATTCCAGAATGGAGAAAAGTCATTTTTTTTTGTCCTCTGAATGCAGACTTTTTTTTCTAATCCAGTGTGTTTAAGAAGTGTACAGTGGCGTCCGAATGCATGTAACTTTATATTTAAGACCTTACACTGTTCACCCATTTGATGAGAGTGGGCATAAAATAGGATGATTTACAATAAGAGTAAAATAATGCATGAATTAAGAGACAACAAATATATTCCAGACAGAGGACTGAAATATTGTATGAGAGACATTTTCAAGTCAATTCATGTTTGCCACTGCAAAGCCATTAGGTAACCATCCCCAGTGTGGGCTTGGGGTTTTTACAGTGTCAGGGACTCTAATGCCTCTGCTGATTTTGTTGTGCATCTATTGTTTTATATTATTGCCTGATTTTCTTTGTTCAGTGTCACTTAAACTACTGATTTAATGTTTTCAGAGCATTTCATGAGCTTTTTAAAAAAAATGTAAGATTTTTGCTTTTCACACTGTTTTGTATATAATGATAATAACAAGCCACAGTTGAGGCTGGTATGTTTATTTATATTACGTTGCATTGTTATAATTTATTTGTATTATTTTTATTCACATTTTTATGGTTTTCATTAGTCTGTAACTGGATTACAGTTATTTTTTTCCTGTAGGTTTAGATGTAGAAAAAAAAAAAAAAAGCAATAGCAGATGGCAGACACTCAGTCAAGAGCACAATCAGATGTTTATACACTAGTGGTCAGGAAAGCAATGTGTCTATCTACCAAACAGAAATATTAGAACTATTGCCCCATCCCTATATGGGCAACAACCCAAAATTGTCCAAATCAAATATAAGCAATAGTTTCAAATAATATCAATTTAGTTGTCATTAAAAGAAATGCAAAGCTGTTTATGGACTGATTGTCAGCTAAGTGTTATGGTCAAATAAGGACGCTCTTCCATATCCTAGCGTAACCAATCAATGGTACATGATTAATATTAATTGATGATGTGTAGTTGAGGATTATCCCAAATTGCAGCATAAACAATTTACTGGGATACCTATAACAGAAGCTTCTCAGGTCAGATCTTCCAACAGATCCTGTACTTGTGTTGAGTCAGGCTAGTGATGGGCCTTTGGGTTTAGTGGTATGACTGAAACGTAGCCAACTAAGCTAGGTTGAGAGCATGCACCAGAAAAAAAGACTCATCTTGATATAAATATACATTTTAAGTATGAATGAATGATTGTGGTTGCATGAATGTATGCGTTTGAGTTTGTGGTCACTTGAAAAATGGAACAAAAATTAGAATAACCGTAGGTAATATCGATAGACATATTTACATTTCAAATGTTCTATGCAATGATTCTTATCTGGGAAAATGTTAGGAGAGGTATCGTTAAATACCATTCACGGCAGAGAAATAACAGCTAGCTTTTCCAACAAAAATGACAATTTAAATATGGAGTTGACTTGTTGTAAATAAGTACTTATAATGTAAAGATTTGAATTGTCCTCTCTTTGTGGCATGTTTAAGTCCCCCTTCATGCAACTTCAAGTGGAGGCCATACATAGTGAGAGCCATGAACAGTTACAGGTTACATAAAAAAAAAAACTGCATACTATTGTATTAAATAGTGTCGGAAAAATATCCGCGCTCTATTTTGACCTATAATAGTATGCTGTTTTGCATGTAGCCAGAATTTAAATCATTTCCTTATCTAGTGGTCCTGCACTTGCTTTCATTAGCCTGTATGACCAGTTCATCAGTTGCTCAGCTGCCTGTTGATGCACTTGTTATAAAAAATTGTAATTACTGAGTTTTGTTTTTGTAAGTGTAAAAAAATTCCTAAGGAGAGAACTACATACTATACCATGGCCATTTCTATAATGTTAGTAAAACCCCCATACGGAAATGTAATATATGGACATATAGAGGGATAAAAGTAGTTTTTAATTCTTCCCTGTACTATGTAGCCAAATGACGAAGAGAATAAACCATGGAGGTTGTGGACAGGCCTATAAATATCCTCAGTTTCTCTTAACTTATTTCACTTCAGCTAATTAAACATTCCAAGGCTACAGTAAATCATGAATATCATAAAATTAAAAAGGTATGGTGTGCTATGCATGGTGTAGAACCCCTTCTTCCACAAACAGTAGTACCACTGTTCAGTGATTAGAGAGATTGTTTTTTTTTATATATACAGTGTTTATATACAGACAAATATAGTTAAATGTATGTATAATGTATAATTTAGACATTTAGGGGCATAAATACATCACCATATATAAAAAATATGGTATATGGTGTATATATATATATATATATATATATATATATATATATATATATATATATTTATTTATTTATTTATTTATTTATTTAGAACATATTTTACTAAATATGTAACATATATGAAAATGTTCTTCTCGTGTATGGAAATGTATATCCATATATTACATTTCTGTTTGGCTATGGTGTCATTGTATTTAGAGCAGACAAAGGAAAAATTGGTGCATTATTGAGCCTGCCATATTTATAGGGTTCTGGAAGTACAGTATAGCAGGATAAACATGAACATTTCAAGCAAATGGGCCATTCAGTTCTTCTATTTTAACCCTTTGTTGCTCCTGTGCTTTATTGGCCTGCTACAACTAAATGTTTGATGAAATACTGCAGAGCTTTTATTTTGTTTAAAACAAACACACATATTTTTGGTAATTCAAGGTAATTCAACTGTTGGTATTCCACCACTTCACACAGTTCTTCAATCCACATAGTTCATAATAAGTGTTTATCACTTTATATACTCCCCACCAAAAAATTATTTTATTAACAAATATATTCAAAGTTTATTAAAGTAGCTAAATGTGATATATGTAACACATGTAAACATAGAGAACTTAAGTGTATAAATATCTGACTAATTGCCAATGACTACTTTACATGTAGTGCCTGTAGGGCAATTCAAATAAATAAAGGATATATGAAAGGCATTCAAGTCAAACTGGGACTTAAAATTTCTTGATTGAAGGTGTAAAACCGATTGCCATTTACAGAAAACTTCAAGCACAGTGCTGTAGTAGTATAACATGTAAATGTGAACGTTCAGCGAGTGAAACTCCAGATCCTTGCAAACCGACAGATAAATTGTTGCCATCTTACTAAGGAGATACATTTGTCAGTGGGAACTATACACACAATTATTATTATTATTAATTATAACACCACTTGCATATTATAGGAACACAGGTAGGAGTTACTATCTACCTTGGTGTCCAAGACAAGGAGTTTTTATTCTCATAACCGTTCTTTTATTCTACACAAAGTCTCGGTTTAACTTGAATGCTTCTAAGTGTGTGTGTGTGTGTGTGTGTGTGTGTGTGTGTGTGTGTCACTTGAAAAACAAAAGATGGAATATCATACTGTGCAAAAGTATTGAGCCACCCCTCATTTCTTCTATTTTGCATCCAAAGAGACTTTCTTGCATAGTTTATGTAGTCATGAGGAATATTTCTCCATGCTTCCTCAATGACTTTTTTGACTCTTGATTTTGGCAAGTTTTTGACTCTCATTTTCAGTCCAGTCTATGTAGCTGACCAGTTTCAGAGGAATGTTTTTTGTTTTTTAAGCCTCACAGCGACATATGAATCATTTAAGCAAAAACAAAACCAAAAAAACATCTTACATCTAACTGAAGGCATGAACCAGTAGTCCAATAGAAACAGGTGCAGGTGCAGGTGCAACTCCTTGATCACCTGTCATCATCTCTGCACCTGCACCAATAGAAACAGGTGCAGATGATGACAGGTGATCAAGTAGTTGATTAGTATACTGGTGATGCTGAGTGGTGGGAACAGATGAGAGGGGAAATGAGGTTGCTGCTGAGGTTGTTACAAAAACAACCAAATTTCGAATTGTATCTTTAGGCACTTACTGCTTTACTGTCACAGTAAAACATTTGCTCTCATTTCTGTACATACATAATATAATTTAATGTAATATAGAGAAATGTGGAGTGGCTCAAGACTTTTGCATAGTACTGTATGTATAATTCTATACTTTTTAGCTTTTTGTGGACACCATGACAAAAATGATGTTTATACATTTGTATGAAACTGATTTTTGTTTCTAATCATGTTCACCTCAGGAAAGCACACAAGGGAACTTAATATGCATCATTGTAAGGGCTCATTACCAATACTGAGAAAGCCATCTTGTTTTTGCTCTGAGCCTGGATTACTAGGGCTTTGGTGGTAGTGTGTCACAGGGAAACCCATATCACCCCCTTCTCTCATTTTTTTCCGAACATACAACAATTTGTAATAACATTACTGTGTTTTATTGCCCTGCACATTTAAACCTTTTCCTGATTTAATTAAAACCACGACACTGATTTCAGCCATAACATATATAAAGGTGAAAAACACTTATAGATGTGAGGGGTGAGATGGAAAGCTACAAACAATCCTTTTATTCCGATATCAGGGAAATACATTTTATTTATTTGTTTGTTTAAAGATAGATATAGTGAAGTAACAAGTGCATAAGCCTTCAGCAGCAGTCCACTATATTTCACGCTTCAGATTCACTGGCAGCCATATTGATTATAAATAACATCCACACACACACTAACACAAACATCCTTTATGTGAAACAAGCCAACGGCATGTAAAACAACTGAGAGACCAAAATTGTGGTTTTACTTATATACCTATGTTGTTTTAGAGGTAAAAAAAAATAAATAAAAAAATTTAAATTCAGCTATTACCAACAAAACATCAAAACAGCGTTGTATTATGTGGCTAAAGTGGACTGTTGGGAGGGAAAAAAGAAGTTATATTTGGAAACATTACTGGTGTGTGTAAAGTTTCTATACATGTTGTGTTTGTATATTGAAAAAAAAAAAGAAAGAAAGAGACCCTCGCTTCCATCTAATTTATGGGTTTCACCAGGGGCAACTTGAAAGATGTAAATTAAAATATAAAATTGCAACCATAGTAATAGCTGAGAGTGTTAGAGGGATAAAAGTAAAAAAAAAAAAATTTAAATAAATAAATAAATATATATATATGGTACATTCACTGTTGTAAGTGCAATGAGCTATTATTCATGTTCCCATTGTAAACCTTGTGTATGTTTCAGTGTAAACCTGTAAACAGTTGTAGTTGGCTTGGTGCATTATGTCATGCTATGTGATGAATGAAATAATGTCCCTACAAAATATTTCAATCAGGAAAAAAATAATAAATAATTTAAAAACACGTGCAATGTGTCAACATGCTTTTTTTTTTCAACCTCATTGTATCATGGTGGGGCAGCAGGTAATATGAGTTTCTCTAAATGTCCAGGATTAAATACTGAAACCTCAAATACCGAGGGTATTTTCCATGTTCTTTTTGTATCTTTGTTGGTCACATTAGCTTTCAAAGTTGCCCAGTAAACGAAGAAACTGTACATTTTCAGTCTTCTTCTAATTGTACATGCTCAATGAGGCCTGTTTGGGTTGAGTTCTTGTTTTTCACAGGTGAATGTGCTGGGACATCCACACCTGGGAAGACTGGC
Source organism: Clarias macrocephalus (assembly GCA_011419295.1). Lineage (NCBI taxonomy): Eukaryota > Metazoa > Chordata > Actinopteri > Siluriformes > Clariidae > Clarias > Clarias macrocephalus. The sequence goes on along the minus strand of JAAGKR010002308.1, from coordinate 60,113 downwards.
AACTGTCTTTTGAACGCTTTCTCACTGTAGAATGTTGAACTCCAAATTCTTTTGAAATTGTCTTAGAACATTTCTCCAGATTGATATGCAGGAACAATGGCTTCTTTAAGACCTTTGCTTATGACTTTCCCTCTTGCCATTGTGTTAACAAACACCTGAATACTCCAGACCAGCAAACTGCCAAATAGTCCAGCTTTTACAGAGGTCTGCACACCTGCTGATGATCAAGCAATCATGGGCTGATGATTAGCAACACCTGGCTGTAACTTACTTTTTTTAATGCTGTAAAAACAGTAAGGGGGTAATTAGTATTGCCAACATGCTTATTTATTTATTTAGGTTATAAAAGTTATATGTTGTTTGTCAAAAGTTGTATTTTCTTAGTACTGCAGCCTGCTACAGTCAGATGACTTTTGCTATATTTTTACACACAAAAAACATTCATAGAGTCATTCATAAGTCACTATCAGATTTCCCACAAGAGATCCAAAGCCTCTTTCCTTTCTGCTTCTCCTGTCCATCTGATGGCAGCTTCAAATGAGCAAACCGCCTGTTTTTTTTTTGTTTGTGATCAACCCCAGCACTGACAACCTCTCTGTCTGCGTGATGCTTTTGGATGAGATTGCTAAGACTAATCACTCTGTCAATAAAGGCAATAAAGATGCTTGGTCAACCCAGCATAGGAGTTCCGTGAGCACTTTCGGGTTTAAGCGTCATTGGAAAGCTGCATTTAATGCTGGTTTATTCCATCCACTGCTGGCGTGTGAATTTCCACTTCATATCCCCCTTCACAAGGTTTAATGGAAATGTCTCTCATCATTTTTCAAGGTGAGGAAAGCCTGGGCGAACAGGTCACGTTTGGCATGGTAAATGACTTTTGACTCCTGGTAGTACCAAATGCTGACAAACTTCCTGATGAAGGCTCTTTGAATTTAGAAATAATAATTATGGAATGAGATACATGCTGCCCTTAATTTTAAAAAGTTTAAAACTAAATCAAGGAAAAACATAATATCAAAGTGGGATCTTTATAAAATCGTGATACTTATAGAATTGCAATTTTAATCTAATCGCCACCTAGGTATCGTGTTAATATACTGTAATATCGAGAGGTGACTGGTGATTCCCATCCCAACTACTGTTATCATTATTGTAATCAATAAAGCTGTAGGAATGTAAAACTGGGTTTTTCTCTCTCAGCCAGTGTTCATGGGACTGGTGAATCCACTGCATTATTAGGTTGTTAATTTTTAACTTTATCTTAATGACAAGCAATAAAGACAGAATATCTTGTTAATATTTGCCATTTATCTCTGTTAGATCACATCTATCAATAGACATGATATTCGTTTCTGTGATAAAACGTGGTAAAAAGAACAAGTCTATCAATGTTTGGGTAGTTAAAGGCACCTTATTGTAAATAATTAAATAAATATTAAATAATTATAATAAAATAATTATAAACAAACTCTAATGATGATCATTTCTCTTAACTTCATTTAAAATTTAACACAATACTGTCAGTATTTACAACACAAGCCCCACTGAATAGATACAGTATCCATGCCAGTTTACACAACATGATTCAAGTGATTTTAATTAAAGCAAGAAGGGAAAAAACTCTCTTTATTTTTATTGCTCCTTTAATTGATATGTTTAGAATGAACTAATTCCCACAGCGCATCTGATTTGCTCAAAGGTTAGCCAAAATGTCATGGACCAGGGAGCCTGCAACGACAAAAACAAAGGATTCACAAGTGCAAGTACTATTCCAGATCTGGTAAAATCTATAAAAAAATTAAGTAGTTAATGTCATAATTATGGTACCATTCGTAACCAGGTTGGTATGAAGCCTTTATAAAGTGTCAATAATCCCTCTGCTTTAACAGACTGAACCAGACAGTCTATGGATGACTTGTACAGAAGACCCCTGTAAAAATCAGATATAGACAAAGATATTTTATGCTCCTTAAAATTAAACAAAAGATGTATTGGCTTATGCCAAGAGTATGATTTTTTTCATGTTTGTCTCCAATTCTCCACAAATGGTGCTCTGTTTTAAATCTAATGTGACACTGTCCAATTACTTATGGACCACAATGTGTATTTACATAATTCCTATAGAATAACTATTATATCATTGGTATGTGTCATGTAACCACAATAAGGGCATCTAGACTACAGCTACAAGTATACATTACTCCTTGCACACAATAACATGATCTTGATGCTATCACCTGAACTTTATTATTTGATTGATCTGACAAGTTCTTGCAGCTGTTTATTGTTGTTTTTCCCGTATCAGTTCTCAACTAACAGTATTAACATAGCATAGTTTCCATCATAGTGTCTGTTCCTGTATCTAGTTCTTTTCTTTTGTGCTTGATCTATTATTGATCTATTATTCAAATATGTTTAATAAGATCATGCCTGACTTTGGAAGTAGTTGACCAGCAACATTCCAGGATGGAGAATCTCATGGGCTGAAATACCCAGTGTGTCAATTGGTGAGTCAGCTGAAGAGGCGAAGCCCAGTGGTGAGGCCGACAGGATGGCTCCCAAAACCAAGCTCTCAGAGGAAGTCAACAGTACAGCGCAAGGTTGAGGCCAGCAGAGTGGCTTTCCACATCAAGCTCTCACAGAATGTTGACAGAACAGAGTTCAATAGTGAGGCCAACTACACAGCTCCACACATCAAGTTTAGCACCCTGTGAAGGTCAACCAGATGACTAATACCATCTCAATATAAGCGCATCACCCTGTGCAGGTCAACCAGATGGCCTACACAGTCCCACTTCCTGATTGAGGATGTCTTGCTTGCTCCACCTGCTGGTTCCAATGACATCACTCTTGCTCCGCCATCTGGTTTCGGGATTATGCGCTCTCCACATCCCAGCTTTAAGAACATTGTCCCATTGCCTAATCCCTTGAGAGTGTTGTCCAGCCGTCCAAGCACTCTTCCAGTCAGGCTAATGACAAAGGCCAATGAGGTGGCTTTTCCTGACCTGAGACCTAGCCGTGTCCCATCCATGTCCCAACTAGAGGACAAAAGGCAGCCTTCCCCAGTATAAGTCCATGCTCTGTCTCACCTACAGTAGGCTCCTATGCCATAATTTCGCCCGGCTATGCCGTGTTCCTGTCTGGCTCCCATACCCAGACCTCAGACTCCCACGCAAAACATGGACAACAAACTCAAGACTCAAGGCAAGACTCCCAATACTTCAAGTTCCAGCCCAACACCCACAAAAGGCTCAAGCCAAGACTAAGCAGTCTCTTTCTAGGTGGCCTTTCTAGAAGTGTTCAGGGCAGATTCCCCAGCTACACCCTAGCCAAAGGAAGTTACCGGTCACTGCTACGTCCCATAGTATTTTGGGGGTTGTCGCTTGTGTTTTGGTTCCCGTATCTTTCAGGTCCTGGGATTGGACATCACACCCATCAATCTTTGTTTCCAGCGCTACAGCGATTCCCGAGGGAACCAATGAGGCAGCCCTAGGCGTGTATAAGAACTCGGAAGTGACGGAGCCAGCGGCGCGCCTTCTTTCTTTCATTCATGCATATTGTTAAGGCGACACTAAATACTTCCGGTGTTTTGAATATTGTGGTGGTGGTTTGTGATTGGTGTTTTTTCACGCTAAGCTCTTTGTGTGTATTGTTTTCGTTTGACCATGCCCAGTACAAGTTTTGTGGACGTATCTCCAATTTATTTTTCTTATATCTCCCTTATACATTAAGAGCAAACGTAAAAACTCATAGAAAACCGTAACAGTCACCATAGCTTGCTACTCCAAAATGCTGCCCCACCTCCTTGCACAACTGGTGGCATTACCTTGATTGGGAGCTTCAAAATCAGGAAAATCTGTTCCACTTTACATGATTGTCCTGGACTCCCTTTGCACATTGACAGCTGCTGGATGATAACCCCAAACATATACTACACCTCACATGCACAGTCACACAGTCTTGACTGTATCACCTGAACCTTGCATCTGTTAAGTTCACTGTTGTTTTTCCTGTTTAGTTTTCAAGTTTTTGTGTGATGATACACTATGCTAATGCTAAAGCTGAGTTTCTGACATATTTTGTTCTAGTTCTGTTCTTTTGTGTTCTATTATTTGAATATGTTTAATAAAACCATGTCTGCACTGATCTGCACACCTCCATTATCTCCTGATTCTATAAATGAATGAAAGACAATAAAGACATATTAGCACTATTATTACACTATCACTTAAAAGTTTGGTATCACTTGGGATCAAATTTATTCATTTTTGTTAAGTGATTTGTTTTCTACATTCCACAACAATACTAAAAGATACTAAAGATTTCAAAACTATGAAATAACACATATGGAATTAGGCAATTATGTAAGAACAACAACAATAGTCAGTTGTTATTTTAAGACACAGAGGCAAGTCTTTCTGGAAAAGTTCTTGCAAGAACAGTATTGTCAAGTGCATTTGCAAAACCCATCGAGCACCATGATGAAACTGGCTCTCTTGAAGACCTTCCCAGGAATGCAAGACCAAAACTTACCTCTGCTACAGAGGAGAAGTTCATTTAGAATTACCAGCCTCAGAAATCAATTAATCAATAAACCAATTAACAGCACTTCAGATTAGAGACATTATAAAGGATTTAGAGTTCATTGACAGTTCAAGTAGCAGAGCTACCATGGAGTTAATAAGTGATCCCAAACTTTTGAGCGGTAGTGTATGTTTATTACTCATACAAACATGAGTATGTCAACATCAAAGCACACTTGACTTGCTATGAATATTATAACAATCTTGCCTTCCATTTGAATCACAAGGTTGGTTCATTATTCTCGTCTTTACTACATCAGCTGGTGTTCCCATCATAGCTGCTACTAGGCCAGAACAAGTGCTGGAAAAAATATTTCCGTCAGATATTACATTTAAAGTATTTCTTATAGTATTTCTGCAAATATAATGGTAAAAACATACCTTGCTATTCCATGACACAGACAGTTGTCCCCTATAGAGGTATGCCTTAGTAAAAAGTGCTTCACACTGTCATAGGTTGTAAGGTCTGAATGTCACATATAAAAATCACAGGTAGACAAGATCTTGCATCATATCAAATTACATTGCTACTATATGTATACTAAAATGATATGAAATATTTGCATTAAACTACCTCCTAGATTGACCAAAGCCGCTCTCTGTACATTGGGTACCCAACCAGCCCAGAGACCCCGGATCCCTCCTTCCCTCGCAATCTTCACAAAGGCATGCATAACCCCATGAACTCTGGTAAATAAAACGACCACATAATGCACATGGTCTAGAATTAATTTTGACATTAAGCACTACTGGGATTGCATACCGTGGTGGTTGGCCTTCTAGCCTTCTCCTCCCTTCCATTTGCATCTGTACCTTAACCAGATCAGTGGGGCTGGCCAAGAATTGGCCAAGAGCACCAGATACCATGCCAGCAAATGCAGCCTTCCTGCACCGAATAAAAGGGTGAAATGTCACAAAGCAACATATTTGATTTAGTAACCAGTTATGATCATTGCAGTAAAAAGCTCTGTGCCAAATAGGGTCTGACCTCTATTGGAATTTTTTATTAATTTTTTTAAACTCCCACATTGCATTAAGATGGGCCGTGTCATAACTATATGATAGAAGTCTCTTCTCACCAAAAAGGAAAGCTGCCATCTTCCGATTTTCCCAAGACAAAATCCCGGAGCTGTTCGTAGGCTAGCATCCTTCCCCCTGAATAAACTAATAATAAAAAAAAGGGTTGATAATATGGATGTAGACCTATCCTTTTTTTCATTAGCTCTAAAATCATCAGCACCACATGCCATGTGGTGCAACCAACTACAGCAATAACTTATGTGTTAAAATAAAAGTGTAAAGGTGCAAGTTCTATCACTAACATATGACAAATAAAAAAAAAAAGAAATCTATTTCAAGGTCACTGGGGTCAATTTTCTCTCATGCCTTAAGGCTTATAATGCCTTAATTAGTTATTTAATAAATCTACCATTAGCTAGAATATTTGTTATTGCAAGTTCCACTTATTTAACCTTACTAACATTACCATTTTATAACATAAGTAGGGTTCCTCAGCCAAAGCCATTCCACAAAAGTTCTCTTGCAATGAAACCTTTAAATTTGCAAGCCAAAAGATTTTGTTAATTTCTGCCACGTTTCATTGAAAATGAATGAGAAGCACATACTTTTTTGTTTGCACCCATGCTTTGTCTGCCAAGATGTTTTGTGGCATTTTTGGTGTCCAAAGAACACATCAGAAAAAAACTAAAAGGAAGACTAATAATAATAAAATCTAACATCCACATGGTTCTGCCTAATTTCCAGAGACTACAAAAATCAATTAAAAACAGATTTCAGGATACCAAGCTGAGCTAAGTTCCAAACAGTCCCTTTATTTCAACAAATGTGAGAGAGGGGTTTATTGGGAGAAAGTTACCCTATCAACACATCAACCACCACTGTGAAACTCTCAGGCCATATATAATAGGGAAGTCACAACCTTTTAATAATCTAAGTTTTCTTTTAATAATCTAAGTTCTACAAAACTATCTCTGAATTTCCGACCTTTACAACAGTAGAAAATAATATATGAGGCTCAACAAAATCACAAAAGTTTTACTTAGAAAAACCAAAAGGGAAATTAAAAGTAAATAAATAAATAAAAATAAGCTATAGTTGTTTGTAGTTTAAACTGTATTTTTAATGCATGTTTAAATATACATAAACCTATATATTTCATGTCATGATTGAATGATTGAATGAATGATGTAGTTGAATGCCATTGCTAAGCGACATGTTAGATTAAACTGAGCTGTCATAAAGTGTAATTAATTTAATCCTTGTGTGATGAATTTTTTTACAATGTTATATTTTCTATTTGCGTATTTTTATTTATTTATTTATTTATTTATTTATTTATTTATTTTTACCCTTTTTAAATTTTCATTTGAAATTTTTATTTACATCTGCACACTTCTAAGAAGCTATGCCTCGAAGAGTAGCATGCCAATTACGCTACATCAAGTCACCTAGCAACCAACAATGCTTTTTCCACACCAGCAAGAAACTCTATTTTAATTTTGCCATGGTAAGTTTAGAAAAATTATCAAATATTATTATATTAAATATTAAATATTACCAAATCCTAAATTCACAAAGCATTTACGAACAGAAATATTTACCACCTCTTTTAACTGCTGCTCTGTTCAAAAGCCATGTGCCCTTGTCTCTTTCTAGCTCATAAGACAGTAAAAAAAAAGAACTGGCCAATCCTTATATGTTTTGTGAATAGTAGTTTTAAAACTCTAATGTGCGCTCTGGTCATTGTTAGTAAAAGGACAAATGGGAGGAATGAAAGAAACTTGACTGTTGTTAGGAACTCACCTAGATAACTCAGTTACCACCCATAGGCATGCGGGCTTAGCTTTAGCTTAACTAAAATGCTATGGTGGCTAATGTTCATTTACATGCTAATACAGTTGATTCAACTAAACAGTTGACATATGATCAACTGTATTGATAAGGTAAACTACAAAAATTCCAGTTAGTTGGTTAGCTAAAGTGATGGCATACACTCACTCACTAAAGTGAGTTTACCCCACTAATTTCAACAAATTAAAGAGGTATTATATACATATTTTAGTATAGCTTCTCAAAGGACAATACTAGAAATTAAACTTGAGTATATTTTAGAGTAGTCAATGAGCAGCTTGTATAACAGTATTGATTTAGTGTCCTCTGAAAACAACATACAGCCATTATTTTCAAAATAGCTGGCAACAAAAGTGAGTACACTATAAGTGTACAGCTCTGGTGAATTACATGCCCAGGAGGATTAAGACCATGCTAGATAACAATGGTGCTCAAACAAAACATTGACACTTTGGACATGTTCACATAGGGTGTACTCATTTTCATGGCCAGTTATTTAGACAATAAAGTCTGAATGTTGAGTTATTGTTAGAGAAAAGTAAATCTGCACTGCTATACAAGCTGCACATCGACTACTCTAAAGTATATCCAATTTTCATTTCTATGGTATTGTCCCTTGAGTACATATAATAAAGCGGTTGCTGAAATGAGAGGGGTGTACTCACTTTTGTGAGATTCTGTAGCAGACAGCTAGTGTTTCGTTATCTGCAGCGCAGCTGTCAATTTAATCATCCCTGCCCCTGATTATGCATAACTTTATGTCTTACTATAATTTTAACTAATGTGTAACATAAAAATTCATGAATAGGAACTCTAGCTATTAAGATCAAAACCATATTTGTATCAGGCTCTAAATGTTTATTTCTGTTGTAAATTAGGCATTTTAACATGGAGTCTATGGGGACTTTTGGCACAATCCACCAATGGACATTTGAGGAACTACATGTTTTGGCAGTTAATATTTCACAACTCGAGGTTGCCTCTTGCTCTAGCTGTGTGAGTGTGTATGTGACTATGATTGTGAGTCCTTGTCCATATTGTAAATGTATGTTAATATTCACTTATCTTAGTGTAGTTTGTCAAAAAATATGAGCACAAAATAGTTACTGCCTGTGTTTTCCCTAAATACACAGTTTTTGCTATTTCTCTCCTCTTGTTATACCAAGCATATGATTTTAATATTTCTTTACCATGTTTTATGCAGAGAATAAACCCATTCTCTTGGCATGTGTATGCATGAGTAAATATATTTTAACCTTCACCTGTTTAGTATAGTTTGTATATAATAAATATATGAAAAATTATATATAAAATCATAATTATAGTCTCTTACTCTGTGCCTCTTACCATCCGACAGCTCTGCACTTGACTGAGAAATAGAGCACAAAATGCGTGTTCAGCACCATGGACAGCTCTGCAATGCACAAGGGAAGGGCGGGGCACTCTAACTCACGAGGTGGTAACAGATTATCAGTCACCATCCTGCTGTGCCTGAAGACCTTTTATAGACCTGTCAGCGCTTATATAAACTCTTATATAATAAAGCAATATTACAAGTGTTGTTGTACTGAACATCACCATGCCTGTAATACGGCCATTTAACTTTGACAAGGACCAAACTGTGATAGCTAGATGACTATAAAACTGCTTTTGTGGGATGTTTCTGGTCTGCAGTGATCAAAATAGTCATATAGACCTGTGCAATTATTTAATCGCAGTAGGCTGCAATTTATTACAGGTAATATACACATAGTTGGGAATTTATGTAGTGTTTGTCAATAATTTTGTTAATTTTTTGAACACTTTTGAGGTGATGAATATACAGATCTAAGGCTTGGAGCAACTGACCAAATGCTCAACTCCCCTAAATCTACAAATACTGTATTACAGGAGGCAAATAAGGCTGAATGATGTTGAAAACCATTATCAACATAGAAAATACAAGCAATCAAATTTAGTTTGAAACCATCCAAATGTCACAGTAAGAGAATCATTAGACCAGACAACATATCTTCTGTTGTCCAATTTTGGTGAGCCCATGCAAGCCCATAAAGAGTCGACGTGATGTGTTGTGCTCTTTAGAATCCCTCACTTGTAACAAGATGTTACTTGAGTTACTGTTGCCTTTCTATCAGCTTGCCCCAGTCTAGCCATTCTGGCATCAACAAGGCATTTCACCTAGGGAACAAGATATTTTATCTTTTTCAGACCATTCTCTGTAAACCCTAAAGCTGGTTGTGTGTGTGTGTGTGTCACAGTAGATCAGAAGTTTTGGAAATACTCAGACCGGCCTGTCTGGCACCAACAATCATGCCACAGTGCACCTTAATGCACCTTTCTTCCCCATTTGAACTCCGCCTGGACCATGCCTATGTGGCTACCACTGTGAAGATGAACTGCGGAGATGAACAGGTGTACCTAATGATGTCGCCAGTCAGTGTATATGCTTGGGTCTGCCATAACAAACACCACCGCCAGGTCAACTGAGTGGAACAAGAACAAGGATGTTTTCCCTTTTCAGTTTGTTAACCATGTGACAAACTACATGTCTTTACAGTTATTTGATTAAATGCTACGCTTGAAAGAAAGTGCCTTTTTACAGGTTCTTTAATCTACCTGTATTCTGTTTTTGTATATAGCAAAAAGTGTTTGTTTTTTAAATTATCATTTTTTTTTTCAAAAATATATGTGATATGTTCCAGGATTTAATGGATTGGATGGATTATTATGAGTTATTTTGTATGTAGGATGGAGTCATCCATCCTACAGTATACCATAAAAAATTATTTGGCCAAATACCAAGTGACCAATATCAAATTATTATCAAATCAATAAACTTGTTCAAGATATTCAAATTGAGATACACACACACACACACACACACACACACACACACACACACATATATATGTGTGTGTGTGTGTGTGTGTGTGTCTCAATAAATTTGAATATCTTTAAAACGTTGATTGATTTAATAATGATGCCTGATTATCTAGGCTACTGGGTAACATAGTAGACATTTTTCCTATTTTGACCCATAATTTTAATGGTAGGACTTGCCTGGCTGACCACTTGCCATTTTCATGAATAGCTTAATGTAATATTTAAACATATAATTTAACTAAAATAATAAATGTTATATAGTTGATGGTCATTTAAGTAGCTCATGAGGAACAAAAATAAGAGCACACTTACTTCAGTGTGTTTTAAAATGTAAAAAGTGATCTTTGATGCTGCTCACTTGACATTGTGGACTTTAATATACTAAGATTTATATACTTTTTAACATTTATAGAACAGATTTTTTCAGGAAACTTTTTAAGGGTGACCAAATAATTAACAAAAAATGTTATATAAAACAATTAAAGTACCAGTCAAACGTTTAAACACACCTTCTAATTATTATAATATTTTTAGTGATGTATTTTTTTACATTCTATAACAATACTGGATGTTTAAAAACTAAGAAATAACATGTATGGAATTATGTAATTACAGTAAGTAACAACATCAACACCGACAGTCAGTAGTTATTGAAGGTCATGACATGAAGGTCAGCTGTTTTGCAATAGTTCTTGCAAGAACAGTATTTGTAAAAACCCATCAAGCACCATGATGAAACCTCTCATGATGATCTTTGCAGGAAAGCAAGACCAAAACTTACCCCTGCTGCAGAGGAGAAGTTCATTTAGAGTTACCAGCCTCAGAAATCACCAATTAATAGCACCTAAGATTAGATCCATTATGAAAGATTTGTATTGTTATATTATAAATTGTTCAAAGAAGATTAGTGCATTTTTGGATCTCTTCAGCTGTTTTACAATGTAGAAAGAAATAAAAATCAGAAAAGACCATAGAATTTGAAAGTCCAAATTTTTGACATGCACAAAAAAGAAAGCAGATTTTAATTCATTCGCATAGCTTTACATTAGATTTATTTAGTAAATGTTCAACGGTCAACTAATTCCCAGTTATAGAGATGAAGGTTACCTATATGTCTGAAGATTGCAGGTGTTGCCCCTTGCCATAATTTTAGTGGTCCTTCTTCTCGCACTATTCCCACAGCTGTGCGGAGCATTCCTCTATACACAGGCTTTACACTTCCACTCTTGCTGAGCTTCTCAGGAGCATTTTCACCTTGTATTTGAAGCCTCGTTTTTGTAAGGTCAAGAGGGAACGTTACTAATTTGGATTTGACGACAAAAAAAAAAAAGAAGAAGAATAAAAAATAGAAACAGAGATATTCATGAATAAGCAGAAATGAATGAACCAATATGTGCAGAATATTTTACATTTTCAGTAACTTCATTACCCAGTTCTGCCACACTGGCAGCACATGCAGACACAGTGAACTTTGATACTTTGGGCCAGTTTGATATTTCTTGCACGAGTCCCATCGCATGTGTGAGCTGTTAAATGGAATATTATAGAATGAAAAATATTACACATACTACAAACCTCTGTCAGCGTTTTGTTAAGCGTTGACTTCAGACAACTCACCAACCTGACTATACCGATCCAGTGTTTACCCGGCTCGCATTAGGACAGAGAATCTGCTAAACACCGGAAGTGTGTAGTTCATCGACCCTTTACGTGCGAGTCTGTGAATTGGGCAATGAACTACATTTCCCAGTTTATAGCGCGGGAGCTCGCTGGTCAATACGTTTTTAAGGAACAAAATTTAAAATAAAAATATATGGTTAAAACTATATAATGCTCATAAATGTAATGTACGCCTCTGAAATTGGCTCATCGTTTAACAATGTTTATCATTACTGTCAACTATATATGTAAATATATACGTATCTGCTTTACAGCGCAAGTCCAAAAAACAGTGGTGTGCCGGGAAGACATTTCAAAATAAAGGTCACGTATGTCAAAACCAAACTGGGACAGGAAAGGACAGGACATCGTTATTGTCATTGTATAATGAAAAGGAGCTGTAACGTCCTCACTAATGATTTAATTACAAGTCGATCATTAACGGTGATGATATCATCAGGGGCGCCGCTAGCAATTTTGGGCTCTATGACAAAATATGCGGTTGGGCCCCCCTACCACTCCCATTCCGCACAAAACATACAAGCCAACCTAGTTATTCAAAATTTTTGTCTGGAATATAATAGTATTGACCTATTACTTTTGTTAGTGCTTTTGACCAGTAGGTACTGTATCAGTATTTAATCAGAGACCGACGATGGCTGTAGCTAGCAGATGATTTATTATTCAAAAATAAATGTAATAGAAAAATTACGTACAGACTCTCACTATAAATCAACGAATCCCTTTTCATCTTTTCTCTACCATTTGCTGCCTTACAGTATTCAAGTAATCTGGAAATGGCTTCCCCCGTGAATCATGAGGCATGTCTCTTTCTTCTTTTTGTGCCAATTTACAAACGATAGTTGCTCTGTCTTTGTCACTTAATTTTGTAGGCCACAAACCTGGGTCAACTGACAGCAGGTCATGCGGCTAAAGTGTCCACCTTATCTTCACTCTGCCCCTTAAACTGTAAGCTCCTCACTTCTTCCTCCTCATCATCTGAGCTGCTGTGGATTCTCTCCTGAGCCTTCTCTGCTGTTTTAAATTTTCTTTCTGTGATCTCCCTGACAAACTGGCTTGAGGAGCATCCTGACTCTAGCATATACAAAAAATACATCATTTATTCAGAACATGTCTACACTGAAAGAGGTTCTGTACCACACTATTCTGCTGATAGGGAATGAGGTTGACTAGTTAATCAGTATTAAAATAAATTATAAAAGTATGTAGAATACCCCTTAATAATATATTATTTTCAGCAATATCCAATATCTATTGAGCATTATTCTCAATCATAAATTATACATAATAAACCTGATTAGCTTCATAAACTCTATTTAAATTGTGAACCTGCCTGTAAAACTCCAGCTAAAGTTGTTGTTGATGTTTTGTAATTTACTGTGTTTTCTACATAAAATCAATCTACATAACGTACAATTTATTTTTAATGTTGACTAATTTTATGGCTATGTCAGACATTGAAATAGTGAAATTAATGCTTATAATCAAACTGCGATACATTTTAGGCTGTTTTTAAAAGGCAGAATCTCAGTGACATTCTGGTTACCTTCTTCCTTCTTCAACTGGGAGAAGAGTTGGGGGAACTTTGTAAGGAATATTGGGTGAAGGCGAGGCATCTGTACAGTATTAGGAAGATCTCATTATTAGTGAATTAGTTATCTGTTATCTTACATGGTAGTAGTACTTAAAGTCCGCTAGCAAAGTTAACCAATAAGCTAATGCTGGCATATTTTCTACAAATTCAAGATCTATATCTGGACAAAAATTACATATTTAATTTTCATTGGTATTGAGTATCCGATATTGGTTAGCTGTGCAAGTCGCGGCAACATTAATGTTACATCAAAAGAAGCTTTGTGAATAAACATATACCTTTCTTTTCGAAAAATTTAGTGAGTAATTGTCGGCCCGTTTTCTCTCTCTCTCTGCGCTCTGTAACATCGCTTGTCGTTTCTGATGACCGGACTTATGCTTCTTTGTTGAACACGATGACATATCTGCTTTTACAGTTCAACACCTGTACTCAGCAGCGACACTCTTCCCTAGGTAGGATGGGCTGAACCATACAGTGAATCAGAGAGGGGTGTGATTTTACTGGAGATGCAGAAATAAGCCGTGATCTTGTTTCATTTGTAACTCTTTTGTAGATACATTTCTAATTTCTTTTAATTTACGGCTAGTAGTGTTATTACTAATAAAGAAGATCTCGATCTCTGGGGGCCCCTAAAGGGCGTGGGCCCTTAGAATCGTCCTAACTTTTCCCCCCTTAGAGGTGCCCCTGGATATCATTATACACTGTACATTATACATCATGTAAAAACACTCAGATAGAATAATCTGACCTGATTTCAATCGAAATGCGAGGGTTGGTGTAAGCCTTTGATAATCTGTACTATAGGAAAATGTAAGTGTTTATTATGTAAATACTTGATCCGATTGTTTCTCGCTTGTTCCCCATGTGGGGGTAACTTTAGGTGATGTTGCGAGTTTCCAGGAGAGAAATTTTGCTTCCAGTCCTGATCAGTAAGCTCAGTCTTTACTTCAGACATTCATATACTGGCACTTTGGCTGAGGAAGGAGCACTGATTGGCTTATCATTTCACACATAGTAAAGCATTCAACCAGTCATAAATTAAACTGAATTCTTGTGATGAATCATCACTCAAAAAGTGGATTTTATTGTAAAAAAATTTAACGCCTAGTGGTTAGTAGTGATGTTTGGACCTTTTATTTCATTTAGTGAAATAAAAATTTAAAAATAAATAAAATAAAATGTTGCATTTTCAATAAACAGACCATCATCACGTCTGCATACACAAATTTTGTCTATAGTTCCATTAATGAAAATATTACAATGCAGCTAAAGACATATTATGATAAACAAAATGAGCAGATCACCTCTCATATCTTCTGGTCCGAATCGTTCATTCTTTTGTCATTTGACTCCCATTCTTCGGTTTCTTCTCACAGTCCAAGACTTGCAGATTAGGCTAATTGCTGTTCCCAAATTGCCCACAGTGTGTGTGTGTTTACGCTCAAGGTCTCCTGGGATAGACACCAGGCCCCACGTGACACTGTATGTAAAGTATAAGTGGTATCAAAGATAAATGAATAAATGCTTCACAGTGGTCAGAACCAGTTTGTACATGTCAACAATGCCATATTTTTAATCAATGCTTTGTGCATGTATAGCTTATCAGACTAGCATTGATGTAAAGAGTTAAGTTGGAATCTCTAATCAGAATTATTGCAATCTGACTTTGGCTGATGTAAATAAATATAAGAACAAGTAAAAAAAAAATTGTCCATGTAAATGTAGCTGTTGTATGCAACATTGTGTCTGACCAGAAATTGCGCAGTACATAGCAGCAGACAATAGTCATTTGGGTGCCAGTGATATGATGTAGTTGTGTAGTTGGTCTGTGAGTAGTGGTTGTAGGTATTACGAGCAGATACTGTAGTACGGAGCGTGAGAGTCTGTTCACTGCAGGCAGGCAATTATGGAGAGATTCTAAAAGACTGGTTCACTGCAGCCATGGCCCTGGGGAAGAAGCTGTTCCTTAATCTGTCTGTGCAGGCATAGATAGTCTTTTAATATCTGCCAGATGGTACACAAATTAATGAAACTATTCAAGTCCTAAAATGAAGACACTTGTTTTAATACAATTTATATTTATTTAAATATGTGAAACCTGCTTTGCGAAAATGGAGCATGGTGCAGGATAATTGAGACAGTTTAGAAACCTCCAGTTTCCAGGTTCGATTCCCGGGTCTGTGCACATGGCATTTGGATGTTTCCCCCTGTGCTTGGTGGGTTTCCTCTGGGTAATCTGTTTTCCTCCCACAGCTCCAAAGACATGCAGATTAAGCAATATGGGAATGCCAATTAGCATAATCTGCATGTCTTTGGACTGTGGGCGGAAGTATCCACTCAATTCTGTTTCCGGTGTAATGCACTGCATTGCGTCTAGTCACGTGACAAAAGAATGAACGATTCGGACCAGAAGATATGATGAGAGGTGATCTGCTCATTCTGTTCATCATAATATGTCCTTAGGTGCTTTGTAATATTTTAATCACTCAGCCAAAATTTGTGTATGTAGACGTGTTGGGGGTTTGTTTATTTAAAAAAAAAATTCTGATCAAAAGAACTAAATGAACTAACTGATTCAAAAAAAGATTAGTTCATTTTGATGAACGAGATTCAAAGAACTGAGTGACTAAAATGATCAGACTTTCCATCACAACTTTATGCCCAGCCGGATTCAGCAGGTTTTGGAGAATAACATACTAAATACTGATTGTTATATAGAAATTTTATTGTATAAAATAGCATTTTTTTCTTATCTTGATTATGATTGTTTTGTTTAAAGAGAGAATATGATTAAAACATTGAATGTTACTTTTGTCAATGTACTTGGCTAATCTGATTCTGACTCTGCTGTAGCCTAAACAAATTGCGCCATCTAGCGCAAATCCAGCGTATTCAGTGTACATGCAGGAAGCCACAGACATGATGTCAAATAAAGTATTATTATTATTATTATTATTATTATTATTATACTCAATATGACGTCCATTCACCGATGCCGCGCACAGAGTCTTAGCTTTAGCTAACAGCAT
>JAAGKR010002308.1:0-43453 GCA_011419295.1 Clarias macrocephalus | reverse complement strand
CCCCCCCCCCCCCCCCCCCCACCCTGCAGCTGCAGCATCACCCGGCTGAAGGATTCTGCGTGACGTCAGCATTTTTTTTTTTTCTGTTCTTCTCGTCAAACAGTCGAGTGAAAACGCGTCTGTTCCGGGCATTAAAAATCCACATCTAGGTAAGCCAGTCAGTTACAAACCTCTCCGATAATGCTGATTTCATTGTGGGTGGCAACTGTACAGTAAGTATATAAGGAATTATATCATTACAGATTTTCTGCAGGTAGACTACATCCGGCATGTGCTCGGTCCTGACTGGAAGCCAGATCAAAAGCATGTCTGCATATCGCGATTAAGCTGGAGCAATACCACTGTACATGTCTTATTATTATTATTATTGTTATTATTATTATTATTGAAACAACGGTGATTTTTTAAATTCTGTACCCTGAGCATCTTTTGCATTTGGGCTCAAGCAGCTGAGAGAACATATGCACTTGAACCTGTGGCATTAAATGCTATAGCTTTCAGCACTACAATCAATAAACATTCTGCTTTAATCTTTCTCCTCTTTGCAAAGAGATCAATTCAAATTTCATTATATATCAGTAGGCTTATCTGTTTTTTCTTTTTTTTTTTTTTCCTCCTTTTCTCTTCTTCATCTTCTAGAAAGAGTCGCTGCAGCGCATCCCTGGGGGGAAAAAACCTGAACGCTGCAGATCACATCGAGGAATGTAATAATAATAAATAAATCTTTCTCATGTTTTACTATATACTGTACAGGAAAATAATCAAAGAAAGCTGCAAAAATCACAAGTAATTTCAGTATGTCTCCAGTCCTCCAAATGTCCCTGATATAAAACATGCTGAAATTACTCATGATTTTTGTATACTGTCCCTTTAAATTTCTTTTTCATCTTCTCATCATTTAAAATCTTCCTTGGGGAAAACCCCAAATCAGTGGCGGATTGAGATATCAGCAACATGTGCAGGCACCCAGGACGACATCTTACCGGGGGCTGCACAGAAAATAAAAAACAAAAATAAAAATGCTGAATGATACACAGTGTGGGTCACTGTGTATGTTGACTATTTTTATTATTAGATTAACCCAGAACTTATTTGTAGATAAAGAATAGCTTGCATTATTGTTGGTTATTTGGACATATAACGTTGGTTATTTGGAGAACAGATTGGAAAAGAATTTACTCTTTACACTCTCACTGCTGGAAAAAAAAAAGTCCAGTCAGGTAACCCTTCACCACAATTAACCTTGCTGGCACACTGATTCTAGTTTGTGAGCAAGGTTCTAAAGAAGGAAGGTCTCCTGTGTTCACACTCGGCATATTGGGTTATTCAATCAATCAATCAATCAATTAATCAATCAATCAATCAATCAATCAACATTTATTTATATAGCGTCTTACAGCAACCTAAGTTGAACCAAATGAAAAGTTAAATAATAATAATAATAATAATAATAATAATAATAAACAAATGATAAAATTATAATAAAAAAACACATAAAATTATCAAATATTAAAAGCCATTCTAAATAAGTGAGTCTTTAGTTTTACTTTAAACAGAGGGAGGTCTGTAATGTTACGTATGGTGTTCCAGAGTTTAGGTCCAGCCACTGCAAAGGAGTGATCACCCCATTGTTTGCACCTTGACCGAGTTTTGAAAGCTGTGGAGGATGGTTGTCACTGACAATGTCTGGACGAAAGCTAATCACTAAATAAAATCATTAATAAATAATAAAGTTAGAGTTTATAAAACCTGCATGAGATTTCAGCTGGCAGAGATACCACTAATATACAGTATAATGCACATGTCTCCTGATCAATCAATCAATCAATCAATCAATCAATCAATCAACTTTGTGTCTTTGTGAAGATGTCAATTTGAACACAAAGTAAACCAGCACTTTACACTAGCTAACCAAAACTTAACCAGATGTGGTTCCAAATACTGAGAACCAAACTATATGCATGAAAACAAGTTCAGTTGGGGGTAGGCGAGAGCTAGTACAACATAAATGCTCACAAATCACAAAAGACATTTACATGACTTGTAATTGGAGTGAGAAAATGGCTGTTATGATGTTTTTATGTTTTGAGTTTTAAAGTTATGGTGCTTTTCTGCTCACTAAGAGCGGTGATCTGAGTATTCTGCCTTAATCTCATAAATGTGTGCTTTAAATAATGTTTTGTAAGTCTGACAAAGATAGTAAAATAGATTTGCTGTTTCAGTGAACAAAAATGAATGTGGATCATGAAGTCACACTCCTTGTGAATGAGATTCATAGGCTTGGCAGCAAAAGTGAGTATGTCCAGCTCCTTTATTTTGAATACTTGTTCAATCTGTATGTATGCTCCATTATTTCAGCAGAAACTGCCTTTTCCTTATGAACAGTGTGTGAAGTTGAGGGATGGGAGTTGTTTGCCCAGCAGGGGGCTTCCACTACATACATCATCCTGCTCACCAGCAGCTAAACACAGAGTCAGACATACCTTATGGCATTTTCACGTTAGGGCCCTGGGATAGTTTCTAAGAACACTTGACCCCAAAGTCTGGTTCATTTTGATGAGTGAGAACTTATCAAAATGCCATGCTTGGGGAACACTCCTGAGTCTGCTGGAAAAAGTGGTCTCGAATGAACGATACATCATACTGTACATGCTATATACAGCGATACAGCATACATGGGCATGGATCAAATCAGATATGGAAGCCAATCATAGCTCAAAATGGCAGTGGATGCGACATCATTAGTGCTGTCTGTCTCCTCTGAAATCTCTGCGTATGCATAGCACACATCAATCTCTTCCTCTGACTTACTGTACACAGTCATAGCCGATAAAGTAGGAAGGCACATGAGAGCTTTGCTCTTGACATTTTTTTCATATTTTAAAAACTTTTTTAATATGGGTCATACATTTTCTTCTCTTTGTGTTTAATGAGAAAACTAACTAGGTGCATACAGTATCTGTTGTATTGGAGGGTGAAAATATGCAAGTGTACCTGAGTACAGTATGACAATATGATAATAATGTGAACTCTGGCCAGTGGGGAGGGGGGGGGAGCAATTATTCCTGGGCTCTGTATAAATCTGGACTAGTGTGAAAGTGTCCTTATACCCAGAAGCCCAAGAGAATAGAGACGAACCTTAAAACTGACTTGCAGCAATAAAAAACTATAATTTCTTAAAACTTATCCTTTCTGCAAGTGTAGTGGAACACCAGTGGACTGTAAGAAAGGATGTGTGATAAAGTTTACTTCTAGTTTGCTTCTAAAAGCTAAATCTTTTGCAAATAATAGCATTTTGATGCTACTCCTATAATGAAGCAATATTTTTTTCTTGAATTACATAATTAAACAGTCTTAAGCTTTTGAGCATTTGTTTACTGGCTGCTTAGTGCTATTAGAACCTATTATTCAATGCTGTAGTATTGGTAAACTCTGCTTTATATAGTTCTTAATTCAATAACCACTCCTCGTTTTCAGATACGGATGGTAAAATCAGTGTCAAATTCGGGGTCCTGTTCAATGATGACAAGTGTGCCAACCTCTTCGAAGCACTCCTTGGGACGCTCAAAGCAGCCAAGCAGAAGAAGATCGTCACTTTTCAGGGCGAGCTTTTACTACAAGGAGTTCATGACAATGTTGATGTTATATTACTGCAGGAATGAACTAACAAACGATCCTGTATCTTCTTTGTATACGGTGCTTTTAGGCCAAGGGTCTTGTTCTTTAATGACCAATGGCACTACCATATCACCAGTCGTTTTTTGTTAAGTCATGTATATGATAACCCTTTAGATGTGTGAGTGCAAAACAATTGTTTTCTTCCGAATAGAATTTTGTTAACAAGGTTAGGCTCTTTTTAAACTTTACATCAATATAAATCCTTTTTTATATACTGATTTGTAATGAGTAGTTTCAAAAGAGATAGCCAAGGACTTCCCATTACAATACTATTATTATAAAACTTAGTATCAGATTTATTTGTGCGAAATGATAAGTAAATTATCTGTGTTTTATAGGTAACCTAGAGAGTTATATTAAATTTACTATTTACTATAAAATTGCTTTCTTAACATAGAAACTTTACCCTATGATTAAATAATTTATGACAAAATTGTGTGGCACAATTTTTATAAGGATTACTGTATTGATAAAATCACAGATACTATCTCAAGCACAACACATTATTTTGTTACTGATGTGATTCATAATAAACCATTCCACCTGGTCAAATACCATGTGTTTGTCTTATCAACTTGACAATGGATGTTTCCGAAGAAGTATTTACTTTATTTGCATCAAACAAAAGGATTAATGTTCTTTATATGTCATGCATATTAGACATGCATCTATAAATGACCTATTAAGCCACACTGTTGTTGTGCATGACTCCGGGGGAATTTTGTCTATAAAGATAAACTTTATTTAAGGTTTAATTCTTGTGGTATGGCCACTGTAATTGCCATGTTATATGTAATATACAGATTAGTCAACTCAATTAATAAAATCACTCACTTACTCAGCATCTCCAGTTGAAACCGGATATTTACATACACTTCATAAAAAACAGATATGTTTTAAATAATTACATATCAACATATTTTTTGCATTTGTTAAATTAAATTTAATTAAGAAGTCTTTATTAAAACTACATTTTCTTGTCTTCACATTCATCAATAATTTAACTTTGTCAGGAAAGGATTTCTATGACATGATGTCACATGTGCCCAGCTTACTTGAAAGCTGATACAGCCATTTGATAATATATATATTTTAGCCACTGGATAAAAATCTGATTTGACCAAAAGGGTGGTGGCTCACTGTACAATGATTGTTTCTTCTGTGAAGCAACTGACATTTTTTGTTTATTTCAGTTCATACCTGTATGTAGTTGTTGGTCTTTCGTGCAGGGTATCATTTAAAGTGGCAAGATACAGGACAAAGTATAAAAAATTTTAGAATTATTGTGCAAACTGGGACATGCTTCTGGTCACCCTATGTGAGGGACCAAACACTTAGTTGAAGAAGAAATCCAAAGAGTATGACTTGACTGCTTTGACCTGACAGGAAATCTATAGTAACAACAGCACTCTTTACAACTGTATTGAACAGAAAAAAAATCTCAAAAGCACAACATTGTTTTTGGTTGACAAAAATGGAATTCAGGGTTGTTTTCTACTGATGCAGCCCATTTACATTGCACAAGTGTTTCTAATAAAGAGAGAGAATAGGCATTATATATTGACTTAAATCACTTCATTCACACACTGAAAAGTTTTATAATATGGTGAGAAGGTATGTCCATAAAACAACCCCATCTTTGTGCTTCCTGATTCATTATAAGTGGTAACAGTTTCTATAGCCTGTATCCAGACGAATATACATCCAAACAGCTTGTGTCTGCTGGAACCTCTTTGCTTAATTGGAACATATTAATGTTCCTGTCGTCATGCCGTCTCCAGATTTCTCTATAACTGACATGTTAATAACTAGTTCTTTTGATGTACGGGGATGTACATGATACAGGGCACCTGGCCAAAAACCTAAATATGCTTTCTTTGCTGATATTAAACAGTGATCTTCAGACATCACGCATATATGTGTTTGTCCGTCTCTGCCAGTACAATAATTACCTGCTAATTGTATCAGGGTGGGGCGGACACAACGAACAATCATTCTATTTCTTTTAATTTATCTTTAAAAAAATAACAATTTGGACATCATTTTTCTTGAAACCTAACACACACTGTATGTAATTTGCGACCTAACCTGCATGTCTTTGGGAGAAAACCCAGCAAAAATGGGGAGAACACACAAACTCCACACACACACACACAGACCTGAGCTGGGAATCAAACCCTCTACCCTAGAGGTGTTAGGGCACAAGGCTAACCACTATGCCACCGTGCTGCCAGGGCTTTTAATTGATTGATTTATTTACAAAATTTTTTAAATAAAATAAATTATGTATTTATTATAATTTTTTTTATGTTATTTAAATTATTATTACTATTATAGTTGAAAGGTTCGTTAAAGAATGGTACGAGGTATAAGATATTTGCTCAACACACTCCTGTTTTGATGACCTGCCTGATCATTTTCTCACACGTACAAAATAACACAGCTTTCTCTAACCCTTACTTTACGTACGTGACTTTTATTTTGACAGAATGGAATTTTACAAGGAAGTACGGTTAGCTCATGTGGGTATTATTGCTGTTAAACCAAACTGTAGGCTACTTTCAGTCTTACAACATAAACCCTAGACTAAACCAAAGCCCGCTACTAATCTCTTTATAAATATTACACCATTTAAACAGAATTCTAAAAAAAATAATCCAAGACACGTGTGACAGTGTCTCAGCGGTGACATGGATTTGAAGGTAATACAGTAAATCAGGTCCTAGTGTGTTTTGTCTGGCTAGTTAACATTACACCTTTCTCTCTCTCTCTCTCTCTCTCTCTCTCTATATTATATATATATATATATATATATATATATATATATATATATATATATATATATATATATATATAAACAGTACAATAACCACACTTTATTGAACAAACTCATTTTCCTCGTAATAATTTGCACGAAATTGCGTTTGGTCTCATACCTAAATTTGACACGGCTGGAGTTTGTATGGAATGGAAAATTGCTAGAACTTCCAGTGAAAGGCGGAAGATAAGGGAACAATAACTTACTCAGGGTTTTCCCCTGTGTTGCTGCTTCCTGTTAAAAAGCTGTGCTTAACCTTAGGATATTAGCCCAATTCCATGAAGATATAATAGCTGTTATATTACAATTTGCCCTTCGTTAAACATGTACCTCAAGGTGTGGACTATCAGCATGGGAATGAAAAATGTGTACATTATATTGTGAAAAAGCATGGATTATTCTTTTGTCATGTATGGCTTGTATGACAGGATTGCAAATTTGAGACACGTATTGTCCTTTAGGGGGCAGTGGTGAGCACTGTTGCCTCGCACTTCTACTTGGCGTTTGACCTTTGCTCTCTGCTGTGTTTGTGTGTGGAGTCTGCGGAGTCTGTATGTTTTGATGAGTGTGCACTTGCTTCGTGGGTTTCCACTATTCAGGTTTAAATAAATGAAGATATATTATTACCTCACAGTATGACAAAAGTTGTTTAATGACGCTGTCTACTGTTACATTTGTTGAGGAATGCCTGTGACCCCCCCCACACACACACACCCCGGCCGAACAAACACTGTGGCAAAAGGCCAAAAAGTATTTTTTGATATTACATTTCCCCTGATTTTGTTACATTTTCAAACCTTTTAAAAGGTACAAAATATAAACAATACAAAAGAACTTCAAATACAAGAGTTTAACATTTAGTTTAAAATTAAATTAACCTAAAAGCTACATTTTTACTGAGCGGTTTTTATCTGTCATCCACCATAATTATTATTTCTAAACAAACTACACAAAAAATCACTCCTACCCAGAGAATTAAAATGTGTGAATAGTTTAGAGCGCCACCTGTAGGATCATTTACCTCCTCAAAAGTCTGCAAAATCCCCAAACTCAACTTGACAGTAAGCGCGCGGTTGCATGCAGCTTCTAACGCAGGTATGCAGGCTTTCTAGCGCACACAATTTCTGAGTAATTATAAATAAAATTATTATAAATCAATCTATTATAAATATAAAAATTGCGATTTTGCAGTCAGTGTGGTGATACATGGTGATCACCACACAAAAGAATCACAACTCATAACTAAATCAATTCATGATACCAGTTTTTTATATTCAACATTGTATATTAATACTGAAGGCAATGAAATTGTGACAGAACAAATATGGAACTATGTAGTGAGCAAAAGGATGTTAGGGTGCTTTCACACCTGCCTTATTTAGTACGGTTGAATCGCACTAGAGTTTGTTTTCCATCTTGGTGCGATTCGTTTGGGCAGGTGTGAATGCAGCAACCGCACTCTAGTTCGGACCAAAATCGGAGCAAAAAAGCGTACCGAGACCTCCTCGAAGAGGAGTCAGCCGTAGTCAACTGCGTTGTGCATTGTGGGTTGAGGACTAGTATTAGTAAACAATTTTAAACAGCGTGAGAAAGGGCATAATATTACCTGATGGATCGTTGG
The DNA here is from genome assembly GCA_011419295.1 of Clarias macrocephalus. NCBI lineage: Eukaryota > Metazoa > Chordata > Actinopteri > Siluriformes > Clariidae > Clarias > Clarias macrocephalus. The sequence continues at coordinate 35,336 of JAAGKR010002308.1, read as the reverse complement.
TGATATTTCCGGAAGATGACCATGTCACAGTTTCGCAAAATTAATGCACGCCTCCTCCTGAAGTGACTTGAGATGCGCATTCGCTGTTTGTAGTGCATTAAAACATTGTTTTCCAGCCGCATCCGCGCTTAATTCTCAAATTGTATGCTTTGTCTGTATTGATGTATATAAAAAATATAGCACACAACGACCAAGGTTATAATTAGGCTGCGAAGTCGTCTCTCCATACTAAAAAGCAGCATGTTGTCTGCCGGCTTTTCCTCCTGTCTTTGTTTACTTCCCGGAGTTGCTTTGCTAATTCTGACCAATCGAAAAGCAGATTAGGAAATACGTTCAATGACACATGTGGCCAATGAGTGATGAGGATGTTATCACGTGACTGCATTTTGGTTCGATTCAACTGGTTCGGACCAGAGCAATCAGTCTGGTGTGAAAAGGAACCAAAACGGCAGAAAAACGCTACAATGTATCTGTTGTTGCACTTGGTCTGGAACAAATGAACAGAACCACAGGTGTGAAAGCACCCTTAAATAACCCAGGATATGTTTTATATTTTGGATTCTTCAAAGTAGCCACCTTTCGCTTTGATGACAACTTTGCACACTCTGGGCATTCTCTAATAATAAAAATAAAGAAAAACCACTGAAGGAGATGATGTGTCCAAACTGGTAGTTCATATATAAAATAAATTATAAAAAAATTTATTTTACTAATATTTCCAGTAGTTGTATATATATTTTTGAAGGCATTACTAATTCACAGTAAGCATCTCATGGTGATCTGTTATATGATTTTCAGGGGGAAAAGGCCCTTCCTTTTATACTTTGTTTATTTGCATTATTTTTCCTAAAAACAATCAACAATGGAAAACCTAACATTAAGCATGTGATATGCAAAATCTGTCACAAGGAGTATGTGTACAATAGTAAATACTAGTTGGACAGTGTACTTCTGCTTAGACAGTTGTATCATGTGAATAAGAGTAATATATTAGGAATAGAAGCTTATGTGAGTAGTCCTAGTGACTACTGGTGAAATTAATATTTAGGAAACATAATGAGTGCAAGAGGCATTTTAATGTGCAGTTAAACCGTCTATTAATCGATCATTACCTGGTTTAATCAAACTCATAATCGGTTATGAAACTGACTCCAATCACTAATACTGTATATGTACACACACACATGCACATTTACTAATTTTGGATTTAATTTTTTTTGACACATAAGGTTGAGTAAACCGCTTAATTTTAAAACCACTGTATACCATTATTTTATATACACCATATAAGCATCTACATTTTAGAAATCCAATATAACTTAATCTCCACTCCATCTACCAATATGTGAACAGGAAGATGAAATATTTTATGTTAAAACTCATTGGGCTGTACAAAGTTTGTACAGTTGTCATTCAGAGCACATAGCCCTTACCAGTGCAAACTAGAGCATTTTTTTGCCAAAACATTGCAGTACTGTGTTTTAATAAATAGTACATAGGGTTATCGAGTAACATATAGAACAATATAGTATGACGCATCCTTTTTTCAGTACAACCTAGGCAATATGATGAACTTCATTTTATTGTAACCAACTATACAAGCATGAAGGCAAAGAAATAGCAAAGATTCATAAGATTACATGTTTTTATGGTTGTTTTATGTTGTTTCTGTGACATTATTATTATTATTATTATTATTATTATTATTATATATTTATATTATTATTCACTCACTCATCGTCTATAGCGCATTATAAAAATAATAATTATTATTATTAATAATAATAATATGCACATTTTGAAAGGTTAAAATTTTTGCAGTGTAATTCCCATATTCTGGTAGCAGTAAAATGTGCATGTTTTATAAGTAATGATAACTTTAGATATACATGACGTATCAGAAAAACCAAATGCACCATTTGATATCTGAAGCCCCACATTCGTAGGATTTATAGTATAGGCATTAAATAAAAAAATTTTTTATTGATCATTGACCAATGCTGTGTTGCTGCACAGATCCATGCCGCTTGAGTTTTAATGGTTAATCTTCTTGGATATTTAAAGAAGAGGCCGTTTACAGTGCAAAACTGTGTTTCTCTGCAGAGCATGCGTGACCATCAGTACGCCCTTTTTGTTTGTTGTATGACAGCTGGCATCCGCTGCATTTACTGCCTCTCAGTACACCACTCTTGTGGTAGCAGAATGAACAGATACAGTAGAGGTAGCACAAGACGGAAATGTCCGCTACTAGTTAATCGATTGCTTCTCCCGGACACTCTAAAACCTTAAATGAGTTTTTTTTCTGAGCCATTAAGTGATGTCACTGTCCTGCTGCATACCATAAAGTTATGTGCTCGATTGGCCGGACATTCAGGATTTTCTGGTATTGTGCAGAATTGGTTGAATGGTTCCATCAATTATGGCAAGTCATCCAGGTCCTGAAGCTGCAAAGCAGCCCCAGGCCATCACACTACCACTACGTTGCAGTGGCTTTCAGCTTGGAACTCTCCCATGGATACCTTTTTGCCCAGTCTCTTTCTTAATGTTGAATAATGAACAGTGACCTGGGTTTCTTTTTTTTAAGCTTTTTTTCCCTTAATAAATTAAATCATCATTTTAAAACTGCATTTTGGATTTACTCAGGTTATCTTTTTGTAATATCTTTGTGGTTTGCTCCAAACTGTATGCTTGAAAATTCCCTGCCAACTTAAGTCAGTTAATTTCCATGTGTGTTCTTTTGTGATACAAGGTACTGACCGGCCCTGAGCAGATTGCTAAACTCTACCGAGAACAGAGTCAGTTCCCGTCCCTGAACCGTGCTGATGTGGGGCCAGTGATCACGTCTCAGTATGGAGGAAAGTACAATAATGTCTCCACAGGTAGGTTCATTGAAGCATTTCAGTTATGCAGTGTATGTAACAGTTCATTAGAAGAAGGAGAAGATAACACCACTTTATTCATAAACAGTAGATTAATCCAGTTACTTTAATCACTGTGCATGTACTCAAAGGTCATAAGTAAGATGTTTGTTTACAAATTAGAATTAGTATTAGAAACATCACTACTGTGTGTTTATTTCAAATCTGCATCGTCATTTAGTTGGCTTGTGAACAAAAATCACTTCATGTTCGCTTAAATGTTTGGTATTGTATTTAAGGCCTGTAGACTTGCTATTGTACAGTGGCCGAGAAGTGCAAAACAAAATAACAGAAAAAATAGAAAAACCAAAATAACAAAACCAAAAACAAAATAAATTCAAAAACAAAATAAAACTGAAAACAAAATAACAAATTGAGAAACACAATGACATATCTCGAAACAAATTACCAAATGAGAAAACACAACAACAATTCGGTCAAACCCAAGGGTATACCTACAAAGGTAGGTATAGTTTGCGAATGAAATTGTTATCGCTGATTGGAAGTACTGTCAATTCAAATTGATTTTTGAAACACATTCAAGGCAGCGTAGTTGACCAGAGTGCTATACATTCCTAAAATACAGAAATTAATCCTTAAATGAAAATACATTAAAATTTCTGTGAGGCTTCCTGTATATTTTGAGTCACAGATGTCTCAGCGGTAGGAATCAACAAACTGAAAAAGGGTAGGTGTGGTTTGCACATTAAATTCTTACCGCTGATTGGACGAGACATCTGCCACTCAAGATCAGTAGTAAGAATTTTATACCGCTGATTGGACGAGACATCTGCCACTCAAGATCAGTAGTAAGAATTTTATACCGCTGATTGGACGAGCTTAACTGCCATAATTGCCATCTGTCATAACTGTCAAACAGGTAACTGTTTTTGGTTTTATATTGACAGATTTTTAAAAATATATTTTAATGATCTTTTATGTAATCAGGAAGGTACATTAAAAGACATGTTGAGCAAAATATTAATCTTTATTGACTTTACTGTTAGTTAGCCAAGAGCTAAGCCATATACACATATTAGCACCATTGTGTATTTACAGGATTAATAATCTGAATACTTAGATTATTATACCACTATCAAAATAATTGCTAGTTGTAACCCTGCTTTGAAAGATCTTTCCCGTTGCAGAAAACCCTACTTATCATTAAAAAGCACTGAGGCTAAAGACCCCTTTCATAAATGTTAAATAAATGTCTGTTTAGAAAAAAAAATCACCATATTAAAGATTATTATTTTTTCTTTTAAAGAACAGCAATGTTAGGCGTAGATTATATGCAGCATCCATCATAAAAGTCACCTTGAATAAGCTGGGACTATAAAATCTTTAACTTTAAAATCTTTAGACATTTCTTATTAGAATTCTTGTCAAGAATTCAAAGCTATGGTAAAACATTGAGGGTTTTCTTTTATTCAAGAGTTTAGTGTTGACTTTTATTTTGGTGTCTTAGTGTGTATCTGAAAAAAATAGTTCTTTCCATTTGCATATAGAAGAACAAAGTTGTAATTGCGTCTTTTGTTAACTTTTATATATATATTTTTTTAAGTGTGGACTCAACGGGATCTGGAGAGAAATGAGCTTGTTAAATTTTGCCGGCAGTACATCGTGTTTCATGATGACCATTTGATAGTCTACTCCGGGCCCTCTGGTAACTGCACAGAGATCAAGGGAGAGTAGGTTTTCAAAGTTTACTCACTTACATGCCATCATATGATCATTTTTTAGCTAAACATTTTCTCATGGTCTGTGCACTGTGCTTGTATTCAGGCTGCTGAGCCAGGACTCTCCTTCTGGAGAAATGAAGGCTGTAGTGAGGGAGTGTTCCATAAAAGGAGAGGAGAAACAGTTTCTTGAGGTGAGCCACCATGAATGCATAAAAGGTTTTGAAGCTGAAAAATCATTTATACCACAAATTAAACTTTAAAAATAAAGTGTGCAGTTTGCAGTAGACATTTCTTATACTTACTCTTATACTACTTTTTAAATTTTGTTTAGATATATTTTTATTTGTAACAATTTATTTATGCTTACAATATGATAACATTTTTGTGTGTTCTATTAACTTTTTTCTGTATAAACTGTATGGTTTCAGATCTGGCATCAAAACAGGAAGATAAAAAGTCTTAATTTAACTGCACTTAAAAAGCACGGGAAGGTGTATGATGATGGTAAGAGCTCTAGAGTTTTGCCAGAGTAGTTCTCTGGGTTTATGATATTCTATTTCCTTTAAAATGTTGTAATTTCTTCTTCTGTGCATGCCCAAGAATGTAATCCCAATATTTTAATGTAATCCCCTTTTACCCAATATTTTAAACTTTCAGTTGAACTGCAACACCTATGCAGCTCAAAAATACCCCCGCCCCCCCACACTAAATCTTAGTCACTGAGTACTATATTTCAGTCTTCATTTATGATATGAATATTGCTCAGTGTGTCAGTCCTATATTGTTTTTATACTGTACTAGGTGTGGCCATGACTTAATTTGAGTGGAGTTTAACTGCATAAGCGTCATACTGTCAAATTCATAAGCGTGTTTTAAAAAATATACACCATCTGTTAAATTTTGGAATAAACTAGAATTTGTGTGTGTGTGAAGTGTGTGTAATGAAGGTGTGAGATTGCGTTAATTAAGTAGATTTCAATTGCACACTCATAAGCGCATATTAAAAAATGTACAGCGCCATCTGTTAACATATGAGATGAATTAATGATTAATATATATACGTGTACACAGTGGTGTGAAAAAGTGTTTGTCCCCTTACTGATTTCTTATTTTTTTGCGTGTTTGTCACACCTCAATGTTTCAGATCTTAATAAAGTAAATAGGTTTTTATTATTAAGGGAAATTAAAACATAACGCTGGTTTATCACACCTGAATTCAATTTCTCTAGCCACACCCAGGCCTGATTACTGCCACACCTGTTTGCAACCAAAAATCATTTAAATAGGACCTGCCTGACAAAGTGAAGTAGATCAAAAGATTCTCAAAAGGTAGACATCATGCCGAGTTCCAAAGAAATTCAAAAACAAATGAGAAAGAAAATAATTGAGATCCATCAGTCTGGAAAAGGTTATTAAGCCATTTCTAAAGCTTTGGGACTGCAGTGAGAACCTTCCCAGGTGTGGCCGACCGACCAAAATTACCCCAAGAGCGCAGCGACAACTAATCCAAGAGGTCACAAACGACCCCAAAACAACATCCAAACAACTGCAGGCCTCAGCCATCTAAACAATGCAGGCCTCACACTAAATCTTAGTCCAAATCTTAAATCCAACTGCAGGCCTCACACTAAATCTTAGTGAGTGTTCATGACTCCACCATAAGCAAGAGACTGGGCAAAAATGGTTTGCATGGCAGAGTTTCAAGACGAAAACCACTGCTGAGCAAAAAGAACATAAAGGAACATTTCAGAAAAAGGACATCATACGAACAGTAAAATATGGTGGTGGTAGTGTGATGGTCTCGGGCTGTTTTGCTGCTTCAGGACCTGGAAGACTTGCTGTGATAAATGGAACCAAAAATTCTGCTGTGTACCAAAATATCATGAAGGAGAATGCCCGGCCATCTGCTTGTGACCTCAAGCGAACTTGGGTTCTGCAGCAGGACAATGATCCACATCAGCAAGTCCACTTCTGAAGAAAAACAAAATGGAGACTTTGGAGTGGCCTAGTCAATGTCCTGGCCTGAATCCAATTGAGATGCTGTGGCATGACCTTAAAAAGGCGGTTCATGCTCAAAAACCCTCCAATATGGCTGAATTACAACAATTCTGCAAAAATGAGTGGGCCGAAATTCCTCCACAGCACTGTAACAGACTCATTGCAGGTTATCAAGAATGCTTGATTGCAGTTGTTGCAGTATTAGGTTTAGGGTGGCAAACACACTTGACACTTTTTCACACAGGGCTATGTAGTTTTGGATTTTTTTTTTTCCATTAACAATAAAAACCTTCATTTAAAAACTGCCTGAAGTGTTTACTTATGTTATCTTATATTTACATTTGTTTGATGTGAAACATTAAAGTGTGACAAACATGCAAAAAAATAAGAAATCATTAAGGGGCAAACACTTATAATAATAATAATAATAATAATACTTTTATTTTTTACAATAAATTTTCTCATTTGTATACGTTAGCATTTGAGCTTGTAAAATGTTGCAGTTCCTTTATAATCCTACAGGTAGAACTCTTTAAACCAGGGGTGTCAAACTCTGTTCCTGAAGGGCCGCAGACCCGCAGGGTTTTGTTCCAACCCTCGAGGACCTGCAGAGTTTAGCGTCAACCATAATTAAAAACACCTGATCCACCTAATCAAATCATTAAGGCTTATTTGAAAACTACATGGCATGCATGTTGGAGCAGGGTTGGAACAAAACCCTGCGGGTCTGCGGCTCTTCAGGAACAGAGTTTGACACCTCTGCTTTAAACTATTTACACATTGTGAGGCAGCATTTTAAGGCAGCTATTAAGAACAAATTATTTGCTAAATTTGCTTAGAATTGGAACAAAATCTGAACAAAATTGTAATATCGAATCTGGATCTTTAGAAATTTGTGATACTGACAGAATCACAATAAAAAATCTGCACCTAGGTATCGTGATATCATATCAGATGGTCCCTGTTGATTCCCATTCCTACTGTATATATGATTTTGCTATGTTATCCTTTTGTAGACCAGTTTGGCTGCTTGGTCTGGTCACACTCTGAGACTCATCTCCTATATGTGGCTGAGAAAAAGCGTCCCAAGACAGAGTCCTACTTCCAGGTTTAAATTTAACATGAACATTATTTATGGTTTACTTATTGAAAAAAAAAACATCCTAACGAAAAAAACAAACTTTCTTTTAACAGTCAGAGGCTTTGCTTGGTGATGATGAGGAGGGAATAAAAGCTGAGAAGCTGGAGGATACTGTCAAGGTAGAAATAATAAAATCATTGTCATTTGTTGTCAATAAGAGTTTTATTTTTCTACAACAGTTTTGTAGAATATAAATTTGTATTTATTGTATCAGATGTTAATATCTGGTAGATGATACAGTATATTATTTCGTTGCCTACTGTATGCATGTGTAGTTGAATGACACGGGGGACAATTCTCTTTATTATTATTAATATGAATGAATTTGTTCAATCATATAATGATTATATAATTTCTATACCATACTGTAAGTCTATGTATAAAATAAAAAGCACTATTAAAAATATTACTGTTTTATATTATATTATTAAAGACATTTGATGTCTTTGTTAATGAGTGCAGTCATTGAGTCATTTATGAAATAAATCTGTGCTGTGGAGCTTACAGCTACTGTAAAGTGGCCCCTGGTTGCAACCACTGCTTTAGAAATAAGGGGTTAATGGTGTTTTTCCTTTTATTTGTCAACAGCCTGTATTTATTCACATTATGCATTATACATCATGTATTACAGGTTTAAATATTGTTCTGCCAAGTTTACTAATACCTAATGTGTTTGTAATGGTTTTATTTTCAGGGTAACCAGTTCATATATTATGAGGACTGGGGTGAGGCTTTGGTCAGTAAGAGCACACCTGTCCTTTGTATATTGGATATTGAAGGGAACAATGTTTCTGTCTTGGAGGGAGTCCCAGATGATATTTCCCCTGGACAGGTGAGTGTGTGTGGTTGTGGGTATACTCAAGTGGGTAACTAAATGTGTGCTTGTATACAGTACAAGTCTCATCTGAACTATTTGGAGTTTTGGTTTTGTCTGTTATGGTCATTTGTATAAACTCTTATTCCTCAGGCATTCTGGGCACCTAATGACACAGGTGTGGTGTTTGTGGGATGGTGGCACGAGCCATTCAGACTGGGCCTGAAACATTGCCCCAACAGACGGTAATGAGCGAGAGAGTGAGCGAGTTTTTGCAGACAGTGAAAAAGCTTGAGAGTGTACACAGCGTCTATGAGGACAAAAGAGATGTACTATATCTCTGGCAAAAGAGATATTACTATTATATAACTAATAATGTTATAGTGGCAACAATTTGAGAAAGGTATCCATCCACCGCTACAGATTGCAGCATTTGTGACATACGGGATCCTCCAGGGGATGGATACCCTTCTCAAAATGTGAGCAGCAGGTCCTGGGTCTCAGCAGTGTTAACCACACGTGTAAAATATACTTGTGGTGGTTGCTAGTAGAGAAGGATGGCAATACCTATATAAGTTAGTATATTAGTATGTACTAATAATATGAATAAAAGCAACAAATACACTGCCTGACCAACAAAGCATTCAAAAACGCATGCATCAAGCAAAGAAAACAACTAAAGATTCTTTTTTTTATTTTTTATTCTTGAATTACTGATTTAATCCATTTGCCAGTTTAGTGCTGATGAACATTTGACATGACAAGTCAAGTATTATTGAATGCAGGTATGGTGGAAGAACATATAGATATATCGTAAAAGAAAATAATGTCCACAGGGGAAAAGATTTGTCTTGTGAAATATGCAAGTAATGTCATTGACAATGTAAATGACATTAACAGTAATAAAAGTGAGTCACCAATCTTTTAATAACATATAAGAGATGTTAACCGTGACATTCTCTTTCAGACTGATCATATAGAGAATAGTTTAAAAAGTCATGAGTTGCACCTTCCCAAGTTGTTTTGGAACTGTAACTCTGAATGGCATAATCGCTCAGTGGTAATGAAAAACCTGATCCTGTTATTCCTGTACTCTTCATAATATGCTGTGGAACAGGATTCCATAATCTCAACAACAGAGGTGTTTGTGGTTTCAGGTTTTACATTACAACCAAGCAGGAGCCAGAGCCTCGTACGGCTCTTTCATGCCCCTGCTGTGGCTCCCTGTTGCTTTGGAAAAGAAATCATGAGTATTTAATTAAACAATTAGTTTGTTAGTGTTTTAAGTGTAATTCTAAATTATGAATATTATGCTGATCTTGTAACATTAAAATAGACTGTTTAATTGTGCGTCGCTCAAAATATGCGTCACAACCACCGATGTGCGACACTGGCCAACACGCGATTTATTGAGCTTTTTGAGCACGGTTTTTTTTCTTCAGGTTGAAATCTGATTGCATGCTTCAGTGCATACGAATAAAAGATGATGGCACACTGAAGCAGACAGCTTTTTATTTCATGAATACGAAGAAGACTCAAATAGACATTGAGATATTGAGCACTGTCGCCTTGCACCTCCAGGGTCCGGGTTCGATTCCCGGCCAGGCTTGATTCCTGTCTCTGTGTGCATGGAGTTTGCGTGTTCTCTCCGTGCTTGGTGGGGGTACTCCGGTTTCCTCCCGCAGGCCAAAGACGTGCAGATTAGGCTAATTGGTGTTCCTAAATTGCCCGTAGTGTGTAAATGAGTGTATGACTGTGTGTATGTGTGTCCTGTGATGTCTTTTTTTTTCGGAGTTCAAAATGTATTTGTTGCATGCAGAAATAGATTTCATTTTCTCTGTAGCAATTCATAAATGCAACACATTATAGATTTTTTTTTATACATAGCATAAAAGTATTTAAAAAAAGATATATGCAACGTTATCTACATTGTAGAAAAGCGTTTTGTGGCTCCCGGTGTTTTCTTTTCTGTGGGAAACAGGTCCAAATGTCTCTGAGTGTTTAATCCCTGACTGAGAGAAACATTTTTGTTTGCACAATGAATGCAGTTTAAAAATGCATCTCATTTGTGATGTAATTGATTCATTCTTTGTGTATTAGGTCTTCTCTCTTTTATGCGGATCTCTCTGGTGGAAAATGTGGTATGCAATACTTCATTACTTAAATAACTGAAAACTTAAAAGTTATGTTTGTGTCAAAAGTAAAGTACCTACATATTCCAATTTCTTTCTTCCTTTCCCTTTTCTCTTCTTTTAGAACAGTTGTCTGACTCCTCCGCAGTCTTCTCTCCTCGTCTGAGTCCAGATCATTGTCGTATTGTATATTTTGAATGTGATGTGTATGGCCCACATCACCAGTGCAACAAGCTCTGCATGGTTTGTTCATGTGCCTTTTGTATTGTGTTTTATAGTTGTTGACATTGTATTATTACTGAATTTGTTGCGCTTGTGGATTATTGTAGTATGACTGGTATACAAAGAAGACGGAAGTTATAGTTGATGTGGTCAAGAGAGGCAGGGAAGGTAAACTTTGTGTCTTTACAACAATAAATCTTAAAATAAAACTTATATAACTATATATATAGTTCACAATATTATGAGACATTTATTTCATGCTTTTTGTTTTTCATTTATAATTTCTATACAGATGGCTTTACTGGTATCTACAGCTCCCTGCTGTCTCATTTGTGCTGGTCAGCTGATAGCCAGAGAGTTCTTATATCATCTCCTCAGAGAAGTCGTCAGGTAAAACTGATTCCCTAGGAGACTCTTACCGTACCATTAGATCCTTATTTACACAAATCTGATCATTTTCTAAAATCTAATTTTTAAACCTGAGTGTCACTTTTGTCCATTCGATTCTTACGCAAATCTTTGATGTTTAGAATTGCATGCGTCCAGTGACAAAAAGAGGAACTTTTAATTGAATTTGAATTAACATTTAGTGTGGCTTGACTCTAATAAGGGAATATTTCCTGCTTCACTTTGATATGCCAGAAAAAATATTTAAACTACAGTACCTGTTTTAATTTTATACGTCTCTCCAGCTCTTATGTGTATGAGATTGTAAATTAGTACTGCTTTCTTATTAGTTAAATGTAATTCTAAATTGTTGTATTTTTCAGGACATTCTAGTGGTTGATACATCCACAGGCCAAGTCACTTCTCTCACCTCTAGTGGGTGCATCATTGTATTTATAAGCACACTTTTACCCTGTGATTCTGTGTATTTATTGTAATTGCTGTTTTATTATCTTCTCTTTCCTAGAGTCAGATATGGGAAGTTGGTGTCTGCTGACTATCCATAGAGATTTGATGGTGGTCAGCTGCTCATCTCCGAACTGTCCTCCAAGTCTGGTAAAAAAAATAAATAAATAAATAAAAATAATTCAGGGGGAAAATAAAGTCAACTAGATTGCAGCAAGCCATTAATATAGACTTGCATTTGTGGACTATAAACACAGGTACAACTAATACAACAACAAGCATTTTACTTATCCAATCATAAGGCAGCAATGAAATGCACAAAATCAGGTTAAGGGCTTCAGTTAATTTTGGATATCGAACATTAACTGAATATGTTGGATATCGAACAAATCGTCTGGTTTGAGTATTTCAGAATCTGCTGATCTCCAGGGATTTTCAAACAAGAGTGTGCCTGTGGTTTACACACAATAGTGAAAAAATTTTTAGTTGTACATATAGAAACTCTGTTGCTGAGAATGATCAAATGACCACTGCCGGATTTATTCACACCGAAAACAGAAAAGCTATTGTACTATATGTTAAATAAACTAAATCTTTAGTGGTAGGGAAGGCATTTAAGAAAGCACAACATGCACAACCCTGTCCCATTATCAGAAATAAAAAAAAAAATTGTATTTAAGAGTAAAATACACATGACCTGTACCAACGGCACAAGTTTATAATACTTTTCAACCTTGATTTGGTGCATGCTGGGTTTAAGATTGGTTAAGATAAAAACCAGAAAATTTGGCACAAATATCATGCCTTTTGAATGAATGAATTTCATGTTCAAAATTGTACACCCTATTTTAATTATATGTGTTTTTGTGTAAGAAGATGATAAAAATCATTTGATTAATCATCTGATCATTTGTATTAGGCAAATACAACTTCAGACAAAGAACATTATACATTTTTTTTCATCATGTCATTATTTATTTAACAAAAAGTAACCCAAAAAGAAAAACATGCAGGCAATACTACATACACCCATTATTCAGTACTGTATCTTGTAGATCCACATTTAGCAGCAATAACTTGAAGTAATCATTTCCTTTTCTTTATCAGTCTCTCACATTTAGTCAATTCTTCACAACATTGCTTCAGTTCGTTAAAGTTTTTGAGCATGCGCAACTCTGTTTTTTTTTTCTTGGGATTTTTCCTTTAGCAGTAGCCAATTCCCATCCGTCATTAGGGCACTCCCTCATCAAGGCGTTTCATCCGAGTGACGTGACACCAGCAACCATTTTTTCGCACTGGTCATAACACACTTGGAGGATATCGCTATTCATTCCTTACCCTTGCATGAGCTCACAAACACCCGTGATTGCCTTGTCTTGAAGATATGATTGATGTGAAAGTGCTAGAGTGCCTCTAATCCCTTCACTCTGAGAGAGCTCAGCCAATTACCTCTCTCGAGGCGCCTGACTGTGAGAAGCTACAACATCATCGGGATTCGATCTCCAGATGATAGGGCGAGCTCGTTAGCGAAACTCAGGGACCATGCACAGCTGTGTTTAGGTCCAACTCCTGCATTTCAATTGGGCTGGGGTTTGGACTTTGACTTGCAAAACCTTGATTCTTTTATTTTTTAGCCATTTTGATGTAGATCTACTGCTGTGCTTTAGATCATTGTCCTGTTGCATGACTGTATTTCAGCCACGTGTTTCAGCTGTCGAACAGATGGCCTTGCATTTACCTCTAGAATACTCTGATATACAAAGGACTTCATAGTCGACTCAATGACTACAAGGTGCCCAGGTTTAATTGCTGGAAAAATAAACCCAAATCATCACTATCCCCTGCTATGCTTGACAGTTTGTATGAGGTGTTTCTGCTAAAATGCTGTTTGTTTATTGCTAAACATGTGCTGGGCATTAAGGCCAACAAGTCCACTTTGGTCTCATGTGTTCATAGATCATTGTTCCAGATGTCTTGTTGTTTGTACAGGTGTAGTTTTGCGAACCTCAGTCCTGCTTCTGTATTCTTTTTACACAGAAGTTTTTCCTGGCAACCCTTCGAAGCAAACCGCTTTGTTCAGTCTTCTTCTAATTGTGCTTTTTATGTTTAACATGCTTAGTGAGGCCATCTTAGTGAGGTCCAAGATGTCGGTATTGGGTTTATTTGGATTTCTCTGAGTGTTGCATGTTCTGACCTTGAGGTAAATGTGCTGGGACGTCCACTCCTGAGAAGATTGGCAACTATTTTAATGCCTTTTCACTTTTCTACTTTCCCCAGTGAAAGTAATCTTTTTCTCACTGTAAAATGTTAAACTCCAAATTGTTTGGAAATGGTTTTATAACCTTTTTCCAATTTGATGTGCAGCAACAATTGCTTCAATATAACTGCTTATGTCTTGTCCTCTTGCCATTGTGTTACCGTACACCAGAACATATACTATTATACAGTATGTTGAGCCGCTATGATCAGTTTTTTTTAAGTTTATACACAAAAACACATAAAACAAACTTTTATACTTGACTGTATGTTGTATAGCTATTCAATACTGATTGAATCTTTAAGTTTAGACACTGTATTGTTATATATCTGATGTATTTGCAAGTAAAACGCAAACCGAAACATGCTGATTGAATGGATTTTCTGTGTTTAGAGGGTGGGCTTCCTGCCAGCAAGTGGTTCAGAAGAAGAGGTGTCATGGGTGACATTAGAGGACGCTCAAATGCAGCCTGAATTTGACTGGCAGGTTCTTAGTTTCACCCCACCTCCAGAGGAGGACAACAAACAATACTGTGAGTTTAAAGTCTCAATTAACTGTTGAAACTTTCCTGAAGTGGCAAGCAATATGTTTGTGTGTGTGTGTGTGTACTGTCTGTAAAAAAACAAACAAACAAACAAAAAAATACCTGGATTTAAATAGATACGAGCCTTCCATTAAATTATTACTGCATTGATTTATATGTTTCAGCTGGGAACAAGTTACCAAGTGTGTGTTTAAGAAAGCTTTCTCTTCTCTTCCTTCTCTTCTTATCCTATATAGCTGGGCTGGACTTTGATGCGATTCTACTAAAACCAAAGAATGCAACAGAGGGAACAAAACTACCACTCATTATCAAGCCACATGGTCAGTTCCAAAAATACTTTTGTAATCTAGATTTGTTTGTGGCTTATGTTTTATAACGTTTTACTTCTAATGATAATTTTAACAAAGCCTTAAATGCTAATTAACTGAAAAAGAAAAACAGCAACAATTCACTGTATGACATTCCGATCAACAATATATAACTGGATGCTTTGTTTAGCTGGCGTTGGGACATCCTCTCTGTTTTCTTTGTTGTTCGGTTTCTCTGTTATTTTTTTCCCTTTCTGTCCTGTCCCCCAGGTGGGCCTCACTCTGTAATAATGACGGAGTGGCTCTTATCCTCAGCAGTCTTCTGCAGGATGGGATTTGGTGTCTTACATGGTAAATAAGTTTACTGAATGATGATTTGTTTATCTTTATACTATTCACCCCGATATGGATGCTAACTATACCTCGGCTTAAAAGCTTCTCCAATGCAGATGGTAGTGTTGAGATGTTATAGTATGGTTATAGTAGTGTAGACGTTTACTAGTCTGGGATCTGGAAGGACACAAGTGTGCTATTGTGATCAAGCATCAGATTTAGTCAAACTGTGTGATTTTAAATGTTCCCTTTTATGTGAATATAACCGGAAAGGGTTAAAAAAAATCTCTAGTGCAGTAAATTATTTCCTTGTGCCCATGTTGATTTGCCTAATTCACTTCACTGTCAGTTAATTACAGAGGCTCTATTGGCTATGGTCAGGACAGTATCTTCTCGCTGCCTGGAAATGTTGGCACCCAAGATGTCAAAGATGTGCAGGTGAGGACAGCAGTGGAAGATATGTACTACTATTATTATTGTTATTATCACTAACTTTGAATAAGTAATAATGATTACAAAACATTCCACACAGATTAAAGCAATATGTGGAATGTTGAGCAGGCCCTATGTCTTATTATACACTGCTTGGCCCCAAACACCATGGTTCAGTAGGGCCTGTATAAAGCAAAGAAAACAACTAAAGAAATTGTTAAAATGACTAAAATTGAATTAAGAAATTCCAATACATTATCCAAATCTGGAAGGATAGTGTAGAACCATCAACTTCATTTAAGGAATGCGGTCACACAAAATCTTCAAATGAGCAGAGATCACTTGGTGAAAAATGCTTGGTGAATTGCGTTATTCTATCAACAGGCAAACTAAAAGCCTTGTTTAATAGTGAAAGTAAGACTTTTTCTGCATAGACAAAATGAAGAGAACTCATGTTTGAGACGAATCAGATGTGTGGTCATATGAAAACCACTTGTTAGTAAGGCTAATTTGGAGCACTGGAAAAAAAATAGGTTTGATGAGTCTAGATTTACCCTATTTCACAGCAATAGGTATTATAGGGTAAGAAAGGAAGGACTCATCATGCACAGTGCACACTTTAGAAGTCTTGTACTACTTGTAAAAAACCTGTACAGGTTTTATGTTTTGGGGTTACTTCACATGTTCAAGTTCAGCCTCAACAATGTTTTGTGCCAATAAAATAAAGTCCGCTGACTTTGCAAATATACTGAATAACTAGGTTATCCCATTAATGGATTTTTTCCTCCCTGATGACATGAGCATATTTCTATGAATCAAATTGTAAGAATGGTTCTGGAAGCAGGAGGAATCATTTTCACACCACATTGCGTGCCGCAACAGTGGCCAAAGGAAAACTTAGACTATGCCACCATTTTGTTGGTCTGGGTGTGCATGAAATTTAACACTATATTTTGATTTATTGGATCTACTTCATCTATTTATTTGTTTATGTAGGCTGTGTGTATTGTGTAAAGCTGCTTTGCGACAATGTCAATTGTTAAAAGCGCTATATAAATAAAACTGACTTGACTTGAAGAGTAAGACAAATGGGGAAAAAAGAAACTCTTTTGCCACTGTTCCTCAGAGCACTTGATATTCCTTTTCCAGTTTCCAGATGTTCTGGGAGCATGAGGAATAATTTTACATGAGTGGTACACAACCACGTTGTGTGTCGTAATCAAAACTTTTTTCTTTTTAACTTTTTTCTCCATATTTGTATTTTTTTCTTTTTTTAATGTCACTATGCTTCTAGAAGTATGCATTAGTACGCCAGTATGTATTATAAACTGTGTCACCAAACTCATTCCATTTTATTTTTTATTCTGTTTGCATTCTAGTTTGCTGTTGAAAGCATATTAAAGCAAGGTGACTTTGACAGAGAGAAGATTGCTGTTATTGGGGGCTCCCATGGAGGATTCTTGGCTTGTCACCTAATTGGTCAATACCCAGAGTTTTACAAAGCATGCGTTGCTCTAAATCCAGTCACCAACGTGGCATCCATGATTGGCTCTACTGACATTCCAGACTGGTAATGGGAGAAGAGCATGTAGTTTCCTTATTTTGTATTTAGGTCTATGTACTTGGATATTTTTCAATCAGGCAATTTGATTATTAAAATTTGATTTTTATGACAGTGCATTAGGTACTGTAATGTAGACAGTACATGTTTTTAAGATTTAAAATAAATACAGTCTTAAGTTTAAGTCTTAAATGTATATCCTTGTTAAAAGCCTAATAAAGGGAACACTACAAAAATCTTTTAGTAAAAAAAATAAAATAAAATCTCAGTGTTCAAAAGTAAAGTGTAGTGTAATCACTGCTGGGTAGTGTCTGTCACGTTAGGCAGGTTTTCACTTCTTCTTTTGGTATTTTTTTGTTTCTGTGCAGGTGTGAAGTGGAAGCTGGATTTGATTATAGCACTAACAGAATGCCGAGCTCTAGTATGCTAGAGCAAATGTTACACAAGTCACCCATTAAACATGTTACACAGGTCAGTTTGTGTTTTGATACAGATTTTGTATACCTTTCATTATTTGCTGGTTACATATATCAACAAAATTAACTTGTCTAGTCGCATATTTTCAGTATAAGAGCTGGCCTCCATCCCAGCTGCTGCAGCTCAGACAGAAAATAACGTAATATATTATAATGGTAATAATAACCAAAGGATTTTATCAGCTTACTTGTATAAACGTGAGCACAGCAGATTAAACCAGCAAATTGCTTGCTTCAAGATATTTTTTGATAAAAACACATAGTGCAAGCAGAAATCTTAAATTATAGCCACCTAACATGCTTGCCATGTTTGGAAAAAAAAAATAGCCAGTACAATTGTGGACTTTGGATTATGCAGGGATATTCTAGCAGTTTTCATACAGAAATGATCCGGCCCTGTCAAACCTTTAAACTGTGGCTATTACGCTTGTTTAAAAACAGTGGCAATTTTAATAAAAGTTCAACAGTAAAAGTAGAGTAAAATAAAGACTATTTCTATATGTTAGCTACCACAGTTCACTGTTTAAAGTACATATACTATAATTAACTTATTGGCAATATAACAGTTCTTAAAAATAAATTTGTCTCAGCGAACTAGCATTATTAAACTAATGAAGCACTGAACATTTTGGTTCATTATTGACCTCTTTACAAGGCGGCAGTTACAGACATATTTTGATGTCTAGACAGAAGGAGTAAGGATAAATGCTGTTTTGGAATTTTAGGTCGTTTTTCTCATGTTTGAGACGCAAAACTTGGCAAAATGTGTATGGGTTTGTTGAAGCTTTGAGGCATACTGCCCAGATGTTATCACTTAAGTCTGAATAAAGTCAGAGTAAATTTAAAATGATACAGAATAATTGTACACCAGACATCTTTAATAAAAGAAAACAGCAACCTTTTGGTGCAAAACTTTTTATTAATTTTGGGATTTCTAAACTTACAAACAGTGTCGAAAATATACATATAACAAGTTCGCTCAACTGATGGCGTTTCTAGACCTTGGCAAAGATCTCCCAATAACTAACTAACTTACGATTGTTTGAACCAATTTTGAAATCTGCAGTTATTTAGAAAAGGGTCCAAGAGACATTTGTCGTAACAATGAGTGGCGTAAAAAAAAACTTATCGTATATGTATGCATATTTTCTTGTTTTTTTCTTGTGTTATGTACAGTACATTTACTGTATATACAATATATTGTTGTACAATTATTCTGCTCCAGAAACAGATCAGTTTAAACAAAAAGAAGCATATGTAATTGGCTTTGTTTCTGTGTCACTTCTTAGGTAAAGACTCCTGTGCTGCTTACACTGGGAGCGGAAGACAAGCGTGTGCCTAATAAACAGGGCATTGAGTACTACAAAGCATTGAAGGCTTTGCAAAAACCTGTCAGGTAAAGAAAGGGCCTCCTTGATATTTAGCCTTTAATGTCCTTGACAAAAAGAGTCTTTTACAGTGTTACAAATGGAAGCTGTGTATATTTTTACACACATATGTGTAAAACATATGTAGTCTTTATATGTAATATTATTATATAATGTATAATGTTCCATGTATATATTAATATATATTTTTATCCACAGGTTGTTATGGTATCCAGATAACAATCACTCTTTGTCCAAAGTTGATGCAGAATCAGACGTATTTATGAACATAGCATTGTGGCTCATCCAGCATCTCAATCTATAATTACCAAAGGCTACGGGATATACTTATAATTGCCTTACACGCTTGAATTAAAATATAGGTGATCTAAAGCAAAAATCTGTTGTTTGGTCATTGAGGGTAATATGATAATTATGATTGTTTAGGATGATATCTCAATGTGTGTCCGTAGGGTTGTTAGAATACATGCCTTATCTTGGCCTTGGTACAATGTTTAAATGATTTTTAAACAGTATGATCTAATTATAAACTTAAAACACAGCTTGTACTGAACCGTACTGTTCTTTGTATTTTCATTCTCTCTTTGTTGTTGTTACTCTTGTTTAAAAAGGCTTTTAATTAACTCTGGGTAATTCTTGTTCCTTCTTACAAAAATAAACATGATTAAAAAAATGTTGACTCTCCTATAGTGTTTGTTATACTATCACAAGACTATCATGACACCTGCCCCAACAGAGCAGCCGATGTCTAAAAAAGGAACAGCTTCAGTTTCCAAATGCATAAATTTATGCTTTATTCTTTTCTTCTTAAGCATAACTGTTTTTGTCCAGTATAGTAAAAAAAATAATAATAATAATCTTATCCAGAGCGACTACAAAAAGTGCTTTAAAGTTTCCATCATTGGATAGATACTTACACTAGGTTCCTAGGTTACTAACTAAATCCCATCAGTCAAACACAGTTGGGAAGGGAATTTTTGTTTAGTGTGTGGGGTAAGGGGCGGTGGAATTAGTCCAAATATTGAAGAAACAACTGCCTAGATGCCAGAACAAAGAAGAGTCTGGATGAATGTCTTCCTTGATCCCTGAGAGGATCGGAGGGAACGTGGTGAGGTGCGAGGTGTGATTAGAGCTGAGTGGTACAGGTAAGTGGGTGCTGGGCCATTTTTACCTTTGTAGTCAAGCATCAGGGTTTTGAATGTGATACAGGCAGCTACAGGAAGCAGGAGAAGTGCAGGTAGCGGAGAAGTGGGGTGGTTTGGAAGATCTTGGGAAGGTTGAAGATGAGACGTGCACCTGCATTCTGGATCAGCTGCAGAGGACGAATGGTGGACAGATGCAGACCTGCCAGGAGTGAGTTGCAGTAGTCCAGTCTTAAAATAACAAGGGACTGAACAAGCACCTGAGCAGCCTGTGAAGAAAAAAATGGACGGATTCTTCTGATGTTGTGAAGAAGAAATCGACGAGCGCAAGTAAGGTTAGCAATGTGTGGGGAAAATGACAGATGATTGTCCACACATCATCGCATGTTTACTATGCAAGATTGCTGGCAGTTGCTGAAGGAGTGAACAGATTGTTGGAAAGCAATTATGTGTGAATGTTAACATGATTGTATGACTTCCCATTGCCTCCCCTCAGATCTGCATGGGAATTGTAGGCAAGGATTTTAAGCAGTTCTACGACAACATTGACAAACACAGTCCATGGTTCATGGATCTTTTTATGGGTTCCTGGACAGCACTTGAACTTTGTAAAGCAAATTGAGGTTAGTATTATTAGTCTCGTTCAAAATCCCTTGAAAGCATTTCATATTGTCACAACTCTGGATGTACTTGTATTTGTGAGTGGTTCGAACCCTTGTGTTACGAGGACTGCCTGTCCTGCTTGGGGATGATGCGTCTACTTTTCTGCAAGTCATGTTTAATAAATTGAAGAGCCACCTGTGATTTCTGCAGTCTGAGCATTTGTCATAGGATCATGTTGATTTTAAAGCAATAGTTCACCCCAAAATTTTAATTTGTTGAAAATGTACTCAACCTTCAACACGCTCAGGAAAAAAAGGAACTAAATTTGTCAATGGGGGAGGACCTTTTCAAAAAAAAAAAAAATACTATTTACACACTTTAGTACTAATATGCACCCTTTAAGGGTAAATGAGGTGCAAAAATTTACCTTTGGAAAATGTACTGCCCCGCTTTTGTGCCATATTTTCTGAGAGTGAACATGTAGATGAGCTGGATTATTCATGGGAACAGACTTGGAGAAATTTAGCATTACATTGCTAGACTGAGAATCGAAGGTGCTGATAAAGACATTACAACAATCCACAAGTAATCCACACCATTCCAGTCCAACAGTTAACATCTTGTGAAGAGAAAAAGCTGTGTTTGTAAGAAACAAATCTATTAATTGTGGATTATTATTGTTGTTTTATCAGCCGTTTGGACTCCCATTCTGACGGCACCTATTCACTGCAGATCCATTGATAAGCAACTGATGTAATGCCTCATTGCTCAAAGTCTGATCAGAAAAAGAAAAAAAAGTTATCTGCACTTTGGAAGGAATAAGGGCAAGTAAATTTAAAGCAAATTTTAATTTTGGATGAACTTCAATTTTTTTTTTTAAATAAAAGACTTAATAAACTTAATTTATAACAAAGGGGGGCTACCAAGTGCTTTCCAGTGAGCATGTACGCTTACTGTATGTAAATACACATGTACTGTATATTTGCTGCAAAAATATCTAAATAATAAATACATTTAAAAATATACACATTTTGCTTTGTTATGACCCAATTTGAATTCCTCGATTGGTAATAAGGTCAAGTGGTGATGGACAAGATGCGTGACCTCCCGCAAGCAATGTATCTTCTCTTTCTTCTCATTTACGCATCAGACCTGAATTACCCCAAGTCACTCGTAAGCATGTTTGATTTCATACAGCGCGTACTGATGTCAATAGGCCAGAACGCCCTCAAGCCCAAAGTACAGTATTTGGCGAACCAGCTTTTCGGTTAAGAAAATCAATGTTTGTTTATGAAAACCAACTAACATCTGTCTCAATGAATATCTTATTGTTGCTAAATTTGTGCACTTTTTAAAATGGCAAGTTACAGTAGATGAACTTAACAATTTAAGTGCAGTCTACATAAGCACCAAGCTAAGTAAACTTGTATACATTTACTGTACAATATATTGTTGTACAATTATTCTGCTCCAGAAAAAGATCAGTCCAAAGGAATAATCAAAAGCCCATTATAGTCATGACATTAAAGTTTATGAGTAATGAGTGTATTTAAATTTCTGACTGCAACTATTCATTACTGTAGCATACACAATTAACCAATGTACCTTTTCCACAAGCATTACGAATTTACCATGTGTTGCAGTTTAAACAAAAAGAAAAAATATGTATTTGGCTTTGTTTCTGTGTCACGTCTTAGGTAAAGACTCCTGTGCTGCTTACACTGGGAGCGGAAGATAAGCGGGTGTCTAATAACCAGAGCATAATTCTTGAGTACTACAAAGCTATGAAGGCTTTGCAAAAACCTGTCGGGTAAAAAAAAGGGCCTCCCTAATATTTAACATTTAATATCTAAAAAAAAAAAAAAAGTGTCTTTTACAGTGGTACAAATGGAACTATGTATTTTTTATTTTTTATTACAAAAAATGTAAACTATAAACGGAAATGAATTGTAAATAATGACAATCTACATATGTAGTGTTTATATATAATATTATTATATAATATATGTTCTATGTACTGTATATAATAATATATATTTTTTATCCGCAGGTTGTTATGGTATCCAAATAACAGCCAAAAATCCGTTGTTTGGTCATTGAGGTTAACATGATAATTATGATTGTTTAGGATGATATCTCAATGTATGTCCTTAACATACACGACCTTAAAAATGGTCTTGGTACTGTACAATGTTTAAGCGATTTTTAAACAGACTGATCGAATTATAAACTTAAAACACAGCTTGTACTGTACTGTTCTTTGTATTTTCATTCTCTCCTTGCTGTTGTTACTGTTGTTTTTAACTAAGCCTTAATGTTTCTTTCTTCTGGCAACTTTGATAGACTCAATAAAAATAAACATGTTTAAAAAAGTGTTTACTCCCCCACAGTTTCTGGTTTCTTTAGACAGTTATACTATCACAAGACTATCATGACAACAGAGCAGGTGACGTTTGAAAAGGAACAGCTTCAGTTTCCGAATGTATAAATTCATGCTTTATTCTTCTCTTCTTAGACATTTTTACAAGCATAACTGTTATTGTCCAGTACAGCAAAAGACTTGCTCTTTTCATGTCATCTTCTGAACTTTCACAATGGCATATCTGTGAAACAAAGATAAAATAATTAATGCAAAAATGATTAAATAAAAAAAAATTTGTCCCTCTAGTATGCCTTTTTTGTGAGGCCTTCCATCACATGGCCTGACCAGCTGTGCTTATAAGTGGGGTGATTTGCCTGCAGTTATTACTGCTATTTTGGGTTCATTGTTTTCACTTCTGTAAATGCCTGAACATCAAGCTGTTTTTTATTGGATTACTTCCTCATCTGTAAAAACGAAATCTACAGGTAAAGATGCAGATTCTCTTGGTAAGTAGGCATTTGTTAAGAAAAATATGTTCATGATAAGAATGAAATATTCCTGAAAAGATATGTGGTTATATTAGAAGTTTCATTTTTATTACTTAAAAATGATTATAGCTTTCTATAGGCTTTGATGTACTAAGAGCATAATTCTTGTTTCTCAACATCACTTTGGCCATGAAGCCAACCCATGCAAATGTATCAAGGTTTTATGGCTAAATACAAAAACTGTTTTAATTAAGTTAATACAAATCAATTAATATGTGATCATATCCTGTATTTATATGTTTCTTAACAATATTGTTATCAGTAACCATATAATTTCATAATATATATTTTTATTGTTGCATATATTGACTTTCTTTATTATACTGTATATGCAGTTCTTTCACACATTTTATGTCACTATTATTCTATATTTCTATACTGTTCTTATAAATGTAAAATAGACTAGGATTGTGTATAGTTATACTGTAGTTAGACAGGCATGTAATGTAATGGAACTTTTTTTTTCTATCTTGAACTTCTACAGAGTACAATAATATCATATTGTTGCTGAAATGTTATGTACATTCTTGTATAAACAAAGCTGTTTATTTAAATAAATTGTATAGGGAAATATTTTGAATAATGTACATATTTAAATTATTCAAGCTTTTATATATAGTACTTAATCTCTAGTTTGAACTTTAAAATACAAAAAAGTAAAAGAAAAACATTTAGAAATGTAGAAAATTTCCCAAACAGTGGTAGTCTAGTAGTGTGCTACACTCTCGGAAATAATGAAGGTACAAACCCTTGTCACTGGGGCAGTACCTTTCAAGGGCATAGAATTTTACCTTAATATAGAGAAACAATTCTGTTTGTACCATCAAGGACATTATTTGTACCCCAGTGACATGCCCTTTTGTACCTTAATGGTGTATAATGTGTTCTTTTGGGAACTGAAAAAAAAAAAGTAATGTTCCTCTTGAATAATAAATAAATTTAATGTCTATAGATTACAGTAAAATATTCTGTACAAATACATATTTCATGTTTACCATAAACAACACTTCTATTAGCTGAAAAACCTTTCACAAAATACAATCATATTAAAATGGTACAGTATATAAAATACAATTTTCCATTTATAATAGAACTTTTCGCAAACTGTTCACAATACAGTTTAAACTTTTAAATTCCTTTTACCCACTTTTCACAAAATACCTTTGCATTTACCCAACCTTCTTTCAGAGCAGAAATGAAATAAAAAGCATCAAAAGTACTGTAACAAGATGTGCACAAACCTGGCGACTATAAATATCTGGAAAACTCTTTAATGACTCCAGCAATTTCGGCAAATTACATTCCCAGATAAAAGTTATCATTGATAGTGGATACTAAACGCTACATACACAAAATACTTAATATTATGGCCATTAATTGCTTTAAATAGATTCAATTGTGTGCAATTGGCTTACATCACTAGATGAAAAGATAAATAAGGTAATTTAATAATTAGGGGTCTGCCGGTGTTTGAGTACCTGAAGAAATTCTTACATGTCCTGATATTTGTGTATTTTCCATTACTAATAAAATATAAATGGCTAAAGTCTGATTACACTGTATTCAGCTCAAACTGGGCTACATAAGCAGCAGCAACAACAACAAAAAATGGTCACTGAAATAAGGTCTCAAACCACATACCTGCTCATCCATACCATTTGTTGGCCATGTGAGGAGGTGTGAATGATCATGAATAATTCTGTAATTGACACCAGAGAAGACAAAGATCCACATAATTAAGCTGCATAATGAGATTTTCAGTCATATATGTGAGGGAAGTACTACAAGAAAATCATTTGAGGACAAAAGAAACATTTTTTGTTTGTATTTTTTTCAGAATATAGTTAACCGACAGGCAAAATAAATCGGATGTCTAAGATTGAGTGGAGAGGGACACAGATAATCTTATACAAACAAGGCACATTTTTGGCATATATATGGCTATATAAAACATACTTTAAAGGTAAAACAGTGCAAACAGGAACAGTGCATGATGAAAAAAGAGTGTTAGGTTTGTAAAAGACCACTTTTACATGCTATACACAGTCATAAATCCTTGTGCCACTCTCGAAAAAACAGTTCCTGTTCAACTGAAGACACAAGTGTACATTGAACACCTGGCATTTCTATGGTGTTTTTTTGCTGCTTACAATGAGACCCTGACCGTCACAGACCCTGTGACCAGCAGTGGCAACATTCCTGTCAGCCGAGGTCAGTCCATGTGCTGGCTGTACGCAGTCACAGGAGCGGTCAGATACTTATTGTGTGTCCATCCACTTCAAAAATACAAGAGATCCACCCCGAATCCAGACCCCAGTTGTGGTCCAGGTCCCATGCCGGCACAGTGATGGGCTGTCTGTATCTTGCCTACTTGTTTGCATTTGCTTTCTATCAAACAGATGGCTGATCATTTTCACTGTTATATATAAAAAATAAAATAAAAAAACATAAGCATGATAACAATAAAAGAAACCTCATTCATTAGGCTTATTTATCATTAATGACCATCCATAACAACAACATAAGCTTTTGTAATGTCATACAACTTAAACTTAAAAAAAAAAAAAAAAATCTGAATATCATGAAAATCTGATAGCTACTTAAGGCAGTATTTTAGCCACCTGGAGCTAAAGTAATTGTGCTAAATAACATAGATAGCAGTGTTATAAGCTAACCAAACTATCCAAAATGGGGTGAAATACTTACATACATTACATTTACACCGCAGCTGATATTCATGAACATCTGTAATCTACATAAGGCATTAGCTTAGTCACCATGAGCTAACATATTTGTGCTAAGCTACATAAGGCAGTATGTTAGCATGATTAGCAGTGTTCTCTGCTACCCTAAACTATGTAAGTGAAATTGAAAGACATTTCATGTAAGCTGGCCAAAGCTAGTAAAACTCTGTAAAATAAAATAATATCAGTTTATATTATCAGAATAAGGATTATATGAGACTTAATAACTCACCCATGGTAGCAGCTTGCTGGATTCTCAGTCTTGTTCTGAGGAAGAGCTAAACAATTCTGTAGAATTTATGTTAAGGAAAAAAAAACTGCATCATTTTCAGTTCTTTTCCATGCCATTCATTTATCAAAACAATGTATTGACAAATTTACATGTGTATTGTTTCTCTGTTTCTATAGGTCATGTTTTTACCTGGATTGTACCTGTTTTTGGTATTGGATCTAATCAAATTGGTCAAAACAATGAACCCTATATTCTACCCTTGTGACAATAACACTATCAGCGATGGAACCATCCATGTAGACTGCAAGCGAAGAAACCTTACAAACATCCCTAAGTTTACATCCCTTTCAATCATCTCATTAAACCTGGATGAAAATCATGTACATCAAGTAAAAAGCGATGATTTCTCAAATATTCCTAATCTTCAGCATCTAAGTTTAATGTGGAACTGTTTGCCTGGTCGTCTCAAGTCATTAAAATTTCCTTCATGCCAAGTGCTTATTGACCATGATGCTTTTGTTAATCTCAAGAATTTGAACTCACTTCAGTTGGCAGGAAATAGTCTCAAGACTATTCCTCTTCTACCCCAGCACCTTGAGGTCTTAGGATTAGAATTTAACAATATCTTCCGCATCGAACAACCCCTAGGAACACCTTTTCTCAAACAACTGCTTCTTGCCAAGAATTGCTACTATGCCAACCCCTGTAATGAGTCATTTTTCATTGATCAAAGGGTGTTTAAAGGTTTACCCAAACTTCAGAACCTTACCCTTGGCTTTAATAATATGACCTCCATACCCACACAATTGCCACCCTCACTAAAAAGTCTAGACTTGAGTGAAAACAGAATCACAGAGATCCAGGAAGGCTCTTTTACAAACCTCACTAAACTCTTTTTCCTTAACCTGGACTGGAACTGCCAAAGATGTGATAATGCAGCTTACCCGTGTTTTCCTTGCCCAAATGATGCACCCTTAGGGCTGCCTAACCAAGCATTTTATGAGCAGAGAGACTCACTTGTTTTTCTTCGTCTACGGGGAAACTCAATCCGTTCCATTCCTAAAAATCTTTTTTCACAGCTAAGGAAATTAAAGGTACTTGACCTCTCAGACAATTTCCTCGCATACAGCATCCGTAATGGCACATTTTATGAAGAACTTCAGGGTGTTGAGACCCTGAAACTTCTATATAATTATCAACCTCTGAAAACATTTTCAGAGCTAATACTATCACCCTCTATTAGCAAAATGAAGTCCTTGAGGAATCTCCATCTAAGTGGGCTTTTTTTTCATCAGTTGTCTAACAATAGTATTATGCCTCTGTCCAACCTACCACAGCTTAACTATCTTGACCTGAGGATGAACTTCATGAATTATTGCAATGTAACTGCATTTAAACGTCTGAGGTCACTAAGAACAGTTGTGCTTTCACAGAACATGCTAACCATCAACCCACACTACACATCAAGCTCTAATGAGGCTCTAAGGATGGATAGATATCAGATGGATGACCACCTGGATCTTCAAGATATGCCTGCGTTTGAGTCAGAGCTCCAGATGAACTATTTGCACTGTACTGAAAAAGAATGCCCCAAAAGTTATTCAATGGAAAATTTCCACAAGTGTTTCTGTAAAAAAGAACTCTGTTTTGACTTATCACAAAACAATATCCCGTGGCTGAATGCAAATACTTTCAAGGGAATGGAGAAAACTGTGTGCTTGGACCTGTCATATAACTACATGAGTCAAGCTTTAAATGGCCAGCAGTTCTTGCCTCTTACCAAACTAGTATTCCTCAACATGGCATACAACCGTATTGACCTTTATTTCAATGAAGCATTCCAGGAACTAAGGAGCACACTTAAAGTTCTTGATCTTAGCAACAATGAATTTCATTTTCAAATGAAGCAAATCGGTCACCGCTTAGCTTTCATTAAGAACTTGACTTCACTTGAAGTTCTTAGTTTAGCAAACAATAAAATTGGCTTGCGAATCTCCAACACTCTTTATAGTGCATCCCTAAAGTGTCTGTTATTCTCCGGAAATCGTTTAGACATCATGTGGGACACCAAAGGAGATCAGTACATACGATTCTTTCAGGGATTGACGAACCTTACCTACCTGGACATTTCTGACAATCAGCTTGGATCCTGTTCACCAGCAGCAATCATCAACCTTCCTCCAAGTATTCGTGTGCTCAGGATGGACTCAAACTTTCTGAATTACTTTCCCTGGGTCAATATCTCAGTTCTCAGTCAACTTTGCTATCTGAACCTCAGTGGAAACTTTCTTTTTAACTTACCAGACACTGTTATCCAGTTTAGCATTAAGCTTAAAAGCCTGGACCTCAGTCATAACCGCCTAAGTGCAATTCCAGAATCTTTCTTTAGCCAAGCCACAGGTCTTGAAGAACTGATGCTCAATCACAATCAGTTAAAGATCATAGAGATGCATGCCTTCCCACCATTATTACAGAAAGGCAATACAATTTGTGCCACTGCAAAGACCTCATGCAGGCTAACATTGCATGCTAACCCTTTCACATGTAGCTGTGCTACTTCCTGGTTTACTGATTTTCTGCGATCAAGTCCTGTGGATATCCCACACCTCACTACGGATGTTCGTTGTGGTTTTCCTGAATCACAGAAAGGAGTAAATGTCCTTTCCAATGATCCTCGCTCCTGTCAGGAAATATTTGGCAATGTTTCCTTTCTCTTTACATTGCTTCTTACTATTGCAGCAACCGTTGTCCCCCTTTTGAAGCATCTTTATGGCTGGGACCTGTGGTACTGTTTTCAGATATTGTGGGCAGGACACAAGGGTTACACTTCACTACACGAAAACAACATGAACAATGAGCATGATGCATTTGTAGTGTTTGATACAAAGAACAAGGCAGTAAGCGATTGGATCTACAATGAGATGTTGATTAACTTGGAAAGTAGAGGTAGATGGAAATTACGGCTCTGTCTGGAGGAACGCGATTGGGTACCAGGATTATCATGCATTGAGAATCTGCACAATGCAGTGCACAACAGCAGGAAAACAGTATTTGTGCTGACTAACCAGGGTGGCTCTGCTTCTGTGAATGGTGTAATAAAGCAAGCTTTTCTTCTGGTGCAGCAGAGACTGTTGGATGAGAGAGTGGATGTTGCAATTGTAGTCCTCCTGGATCCTCTTTTCCCCAAATTCAAGTACCTGCAGATGAGAAAGAGGCTCTGCAAAAAGTCAGTTCTCTCCTGGCCTAAGAACCCGCGAGCCCAGCCCCTCTTCTGGAATGATTTGCATATTGCTCTTGCATCTGACAATGTGAGATCTTATGATAAAAAAGTCACAGAGAGTTTCTTATCTAATGAGCTTCTTTAAATCAAGGAGTCAGGATGTGATGATGTACCCTAAACATGCTAAGCAATTCAGAAAACTTTACAGAAGACGTTTATTTACAAAATATTGCATGTTGTTTATTTGCATAATTTGAAAAGCATGCAAACGGCAACTGAAAACAAGTAATATGTCTCATTGAAAACAGTGAGCAGTGCTCATCTCGGATGCAGTAATGAACTCTAGCATGGATGTCCAGGTCACCTAAAACATGCATTCATTTATAACACAGTATGGCCAATCCACCAACCAGCTTGTTTTCGATAACTGGAAAGAGACTACAGTACATGGAGGAAATCTATATGGAGAGCATATACATATACACACCCACCATTTACATTTACATTCAGGCATTTGGCAGTCGTTCTTATCCAAAAGTGCTTTGAGAAAGACCTCACATATACAGTGGAACCTTGGATTGCGAGTAACTTGATCTGTGAACATTTTGCAAGACAAACAAATTTTTAAAATAAATTTTAACTTAATAAATGAGCAATGTCTAGATATATACGAGCAGTAGGCATGCGCTTTCTCTGCAGAGCATCACGCAATCTCAACTAAGCCAATGATTCTTCTCTCTCGCATGCTACAAGATTATAGGTAACCGTCTCCCATGCTCAGTCTCAGTGTGCGTGCGTCACTCGTATAGTCGACATCCGTGCGATGCGTACTGTTTATTATAACATTGTGACCACGTAAGTGTCATTAGAGACACTTGTTAAGGAGGTTCTTTGTTAAAGATTCAGAGTCTCTCTTCTCTCGTCTTACTTCAGCTTCACACACAGAGCCTGCACACAAACACATACTAATTTTTATATTTGTTATTTTAACAAATACTACTTTTATATAAATATTTTTGGGTTGTGGAATGAATCGTCAGAGTTTCCTTAATTTCTTATGGGGAAATTCTCTTAGTACCCACTTGTGAGTGTTTTGATATACAAGCATGCTTCTGGAACAAATTATGCTTGCAATTCAAGGTTTAACAGGTAGTAGTAATAGGAATCCAGGAACTAGCTGCTGTGCCACAAAGATACCCACCAACAAAATGCAAGTTTTACTTTCTCTGTAAAATATTCTTAAAGATGTGTTACTTTCTGCCATTCCTTTGGCTTATAATTAATATAGTACTGATACACAAGCATTTTTGCATGTTAGTGAAAATGATTTGCCAGCTTTATGTCAACATCATGTACTCTAAATGTATTGAATATATAATAGGACTGTGTAAAATGTTATGTACAGCATAATACACATTTATCAGCCATAATGATATAAAAAAGTGTTTAAACATTATGTTGAATGCAAAAAAAAAAAAAATACAATTCAAATCAGATTTACAGGGGCCTTTTGGTTTTATTGTTTTACAGAGAGTGTTTGTTATATTTATTTTATATTTAACAAATTGTCACCTTGGGATTATATGTTTCTGTCTGACATTTTTGTCAAAATTGAGTTA
The DNA here is from genome assembly GCA_011419295.1 of Clarias macrocephalus. NCBI lineage: Eukaryota > Metazoa > Chordata > Actinopteri > Siluriformes > Clariidae > Clarias > Clarias macrocephalus. The sequence continues at coordinate 3,808 of JAAGKR010002308.1, read as the reverse complement.
TTTGCCCTGTCTTATTCTGTGACAATCTATTAACATTATGTGAAGTTGTGTACATTTTACACATTTTTATTATTATTTTTTCAACAAAATGGGTCTATCTAATACTATACTAAATCAAATGGAATGTGAAATAACCCAGCACTTTAGTAACACTTAACCCAACTAGAGTGTCAATTTTACCTACTGGTTGGGTCAAATGAACAACCCACAATTCAGGGTTAAATGGTAAAACCCAGCACTTTAGGGTGTAGGGTCGTTGTCCTGAAGGTGTACTCTGACATGTTTTCTTCTAAGATTGCCCTGTATTTGGCTCCATCCATCTCCATCCAGGTTCCCTGTCCCTGTTGAAGAAAAGCATCTTATAACATGATGCTGCTACCAATTTTAGTTTTCTGCAGCACATAGTGTTTTGTATTTAGTCCCAAAAATTCAATGTTGCTCTCATCTCATCAGAGCAAGCTTTATCCCTCACCTATTGTGTGTGTTCTTGAACTTTATGATTCTGTATTTACAGTATACTGAGGTTAACTTACAGACAGATGGACACTACTAATTAGGTGACTTCTGAGGGAAATTTTTAGGTTAGGTTTTACTGGGCATGCTGGAGGATATAAGTTCTTTTGGTAACTTCGTCACACTTGCTCCTTTCTTTTTTCATGCAAAACCCAGGAGTCTATATTATTGATTTTTTTTCCTATCTGAAAACTGGTCTGTCATGTAATATGTCGCTTTCTTTACAGGCATGCAAATATTCTTCTGTAATGTTATTTATTCATTAATTGTAGTGTATCTTTGTGGGGAATGGCCTTGTACATAATAATGCAGACATAGTAAACTTATAACAAAATTTGTACTACAGATAATATGGCACCTAAGACTTTTGCACAGTACTGTATATATATACACACCTGAGCTCCTACTCTGTTCTCTCCTTCTCATGCACACACCTCCGCAGCGCACATGCATAATGTGGTGTACAAAGTAGTAATGGCCGTTACGATGGCCAGACGTTTGCTTCATAAGAATTTGAAGGCATTTCACTTTCAGCTGGGTCTTCTTCACTGGCATCTGTTTTGTTTGTCTCCATCATATTTGTGGATTTAGCATGTTTGTTTTCCCCGCCCATCAATCAATCAGTGCAGTGGTTTCCGGAGTGCAATTTTTTCCTTCTGCGTTGCATTATTTTTTATTATTTTTCCTTTTTAATTCATAATTTTTTTACTCAGTAGCGAATATGATTTTAAATGTAGCGAAGTACAATACTTCAAACAAAACATACTTAAGTAAAAGTAAAGTTACAGATTTTAAAAACTTTAAAAAGTTTAAGTACACAAAAAAAACTACTCAATTACTGTAATGTGGGTAAATGTAATTCATTACTTTCCACCTCTGCTCATAATTATATATATATATATATATATATATATATATAATATATATAATTATATAATCACTCAAACTATTAAAAAGAAAAATGGTTAAACACTTTAGTTCAGAAACTCATTCATGATCATTTTAATGAAAACATTAAATGTTTTTAATGGTTGAAATTATAGTTACAAGGTTGCACACAGTGTCACAGTGTCCATTCCTTTTGATTGTAGATTATGGCATAAATGTGAAAAACCACCTGGAATCTGTTTAATAATCTGTTTTAGTAAGTTGGAATGTTTGAAAAGTCAACAAGACCACAAATAGGTCTCAAATAGGTTATCAAATACTCAAATGAGAGATATAAAATAGTAATATATCAGTAGAAAGTTAACCTTCACACTTTTTCTCCTCTGAGTAAACCTCATGAGGTAGTTACCTGGAATGGTTTTCCAACAATATTAAAGGATTTCCCAGCGGTGTTGCGTCCTTGTTGGCTGCTTTTCCTTCACTCTCTGGTCTCTTATCCATGTCAATTAGATTTAGATCGGGTGATTTTGGACAACAGATCATCTGATGTAGCACTCCATCACTCCAAATCTTGGACAAATAGCTCTTACGTAACCTATAGGTGTGTTAGGGTTCATTGTCTTGTTGGAAAATAAATGATGGTCCTACTAAGTGCAAACCAGATGGAATGGTATGTCGCTGAAAAATGCTGTGGTAGCCATGCTGATTAAATATGCTCTCAAATTTGACTAAGTCACCAAAGGTGTCACCAGCAAAGCAACCCCACACTGTCACACCTCTTCCTCCATGCTTCATAGTGGGAACCATACATTCAGTATCTGTCTATTCACCTTCTCTAGATCTAATTAAGACATGGAATTTAGAACCAAAAATTTCATATTTGGACTCATCAAATGAAAGGATGTCCATTCCTTGTGTTTCTTTATGTGGGCTCTAATTTGAGGAGATTGCTCTAAATACAGTATGTACAGTAGCTTCTGAGGCTCATCATTCTAATAAACCTATCCTCTGCAGCAGAGGTAGTTCTTGGTCCTTCTTTCTTGCGACAGTAATCGTGAGAGCCTGCTTCATTATAGCGTTTGGTGGTTTTGCCCACTGCACTTGGGCATATGTTCAAAGTTCTTTTTTTCGGATTGACTGGCCTCCATTTCTTAAATTAAGGTTAGACTTTAATTAACTGCGTGCTTCTTGCAATAATATGAATTTGTACAGTAGTTGTGGTAACACTACAATCAGGGCTATTGACTCTGTACCCACCCTTTCTCTGCATGATGATCAAGACCCTTTCAACTGATGCTCTTAAGCACATTAAGAAGGCAAGAAATGACACAGATTAACTCTTAACAAGGCACATGTGAATTGAAAACCACTCCAGGTGACTACATTGTGAATCTGATGAGAGAATGCTACTGTATGCATGTGGTAAACTGTATTCAAAACTAAATGTGGATACCTTGGACGATCTAAAACACAAACTTATTGGTCGTTTGAGGCGTTTTTGTTTAATACATAATTCGATACGTGTTCCTTCACACTTTGGATCTCTTCAGTATCAATGTACACTGTCGGAAAGAATAAAAATAAAGAACAACCACTGAATGAGAAAGAGTGTGTCGAAACTTTTGACTGTTATCATTAATTTTGACCAATTTGCTCCCTGTTCATTTAAATAGCCCCGTATTACATTCCACAACCTCAGGAAACGTGAGTGAGCGAGCGCAGCGGTGCGCGTCCCCGTTGTTTGAGCACGCGACGTGCGCGCGTGTATGTAAGAAGGAGAGAGAGGGAGAAGAGAGGGAGAGAGGGAGCTTCAGTTTCGCGGTGACGAAGAGGACGGGTCCGCAGGCGGTAAGTTTTTCTATTTCAAACTGAGATAGTATATGCTAAAGACTTTACCTTTTGAATGTAGAGTTGCTAGAGATGACCAGTCGGTGTATGTGCTTTTCATGAATACGCGCACACACGCGTTATCATCCTCAGTATCGCGCATGTTTTGGAACTCGCTCTCAAACTCCGTTCCGCTCTGGTGCGCTGCTATTCTACGACATGTACTGATTCATCACAAATGATCAAAGCTACTCTACAGTCAGGTAGTGTTTTATATTCTCTTGCTGCTGTGTTAGTTTTACTTCATCTCAACATGTTGTTAAGAGGAAACATAACGTCCTGAAACAACACTATGATAGAGTGGCCACGCATATTCATTCTATCATCACTTTTTATTTATTTATTTATTTTTTATCACGAATGGTGAAGAAATCAGTGCTGTCAGAAAGTATTGAAAGCTTTTATGTTCACTCATGTTATGTTGAGGCTTTGATATTGTTATTATTTTTATTATACTGGTAAGCTATACGTATTCGTGCGTTATGTCTAGGCTATGAGAGCTCTCTCTCTCTCTCTCTCT